>JARAOQ010000047.1:0-217123 GCA_029783445.1 Fomitopsis palustris
GTGCTCGCTTCTTTGAGACCTTTGCCGTAGTCCTCTTGCCGCATTGGCGACTGACATCACTGCGAGTCTTCCTTGGCTTCACAGCTCCTGACTCGACCTTGGCATTGTACGCCGCCCTGCGCTTTGCATGCTCAGCATGCGATAAGCGAATGAATCGACATGCCCCAGAACTGAGGGCGTCCTGGAGCTTCTGCAGAGCAGGCAGACTGGAGCTCAGTTTCGAGGGGCTCTTCCATGAATTGTGAGTCCAGCCGACAAGCTCGACACCGTGTGCGACAACTATATTGCGCTCATAGTTTTTGTACTGCATCTGGACGTTTTCCTTCTTAGTAATTGTGGCTTAGATCTCATCAGTGTTACAGTCCAGCAGCGAGGAGACGACCAACATACCAAGGCTCGTGTTGATCAAATCTTGTATAGAATTCTTGAGTTGCGTCACCCTTATCTTCTTTGTGTTTGATACCGCTTCTGCATGTCAGTATCACGAAGAACGCAAAGTACGGGAGCTCACATCGCAGATCAGACTTGGAGACGGCGAACGCTTCAAGAAGCGCGCCGATCCGTTCTTCTCGCCAGCCCTTGCGAACATTATTGGTCAAGTATGGGCCCATAGTGGGGTCGGTGTAGAAGAAGATAGGCTCCTGGTCGAAAGCCGTATCATTGCGCATGACGCAGTACATCGCGTCGATGCCACAAACGACCTTCGTTAACATGAGCTACAGCCGAGTCAGCCAGGATCAATAAAGTTCAACGTCTGATCACATACCAATGCCTCGACTTTCTTCAAATTCGCCCTAAGTGTAGACTTCCTCCCCCACGACGTCACTCTCGCGCTACTGATGGCGGCTGTGCGACTTTCTTCAAGCTCCCTCACAAGCTGTTCCTTCTCGGCGTCGGTGAGTGCATAGTATCTATCCCCGTATTTCTGCTGTATCTCCTTTAGCTTCTTCTTCTCGCCCTGCGGGAGATCTAGGTAGTTGAGGTGAGTTTCATGGGCTTGTGTTCGTAGTATCCTTACTTACCTTCATTCACAGTATTCGCCATGCTGCGAGACCACGCATTGTAAGCATTAGGTTCTCGAGACTTCATTGCCTTTGCACCCAGTTGGAACATTAGCCGCATAAAGTGCGCTTGTGGCTGTCCAAACTCGTCGGCCATCTTTGCGGCGAGGTGTACAGCATTGTTGAACCAGGCCTCAAGCTCAGTGTCGATCTTCGCCTGCTTCTCTGCTCGCTGCGCTTGAGCAGCATTGCGAAGCTCTGTGGGTCATCCAGGAAGGCGGTGAGTAGGAGCAGAAGGTCGAGGAGTAGGAAGCAGGGACACCGTCACAGAAGAAGATACGCTGGCCATGTGCCGCAGAACTTCGGATGTGAGAAGCCCGACTTGACTGCTTCTCGTAACTTAAATATACATTTTGCCTAGAGCGTTCGCATACGGGGGGAGCAATGGCCGCGGTGTGTCCTATGCACTGACATAGACTGTTGCAGCGTCCACGTCACAATGTCTGGAAAGCTGTAACAGGTACTACCACAGCCGCTAGCTCAAATCGGGAAGACCCAATTCATTACTGCGCGGCGCATCACCCAAGACGAGGCATCCCGTAGCGTACAGAGCCCGAAGCATAGTGTCTGGCCTAGGCATTAAGGCATTGAAATACTCGCTTGTCGGTAGGGCTGCCTAATGACAGGCAGGTATGCATGGGCACATCACGAATTGCCGTCGCGTATGTTTGAATTCTACACTGCAATAATCCATATGTCGTGGCTCGAGACTAGTGAGGAACAATCAGGAACCACATTGCAATTGTATGATAATTTGAAACCGAAACCATAGGTAGGTGTGACAACTCAACTAATTCTACGTTGAACTAAGGAGCCAGCCTTGATCGACACAGTCCTGCACCATCGCATTTGCGAGATTTTCCGCCTCCGTTTCGGTGATACCGAGCGCAAGCCTCAGCTGCTTCGCCCACTGCCTAACGACGTACTCCTCAGCTATCTTGTCCAGGACCTTGTGAGCGTGCTTCATCAGCTTGAGTTCTACTAAATACTCCGCGGAGAGATTGCCGAACCCGCTTATGACCTTGGAGGGTTTTTTTAGAGGTGCCACCTTCGAACCACGCACAGGGCTAGGCGACGGCACTCGTGACGGGGGCTCAGACTCATCGGAGTCGGAGAGAACAACGACAGGTGACGATGGGTGCACATACATGGCATGTGTCGGGCCACGCGACAAATGTTTGGTAGGAGAGCCGAAGGCACTCCCCAGGGTTTTCGAAGCTGGCGGAGTTTTCGGTGCCTGCACGCTCGGCGTAGCCACGGTAGCACCTGCAGACTTGACTCCGGCATGTGGAGTAGACGTCTTTGTACGGACCGCAGCGCTCGCGGAGAGCACTGGGGATAAGACGGGTGCCTTTGCTGGGTTGCGCTTGTCTGGAATAAGTGTGAAGACGCAGCTAGCGTCAGGGCGAGGAGCGCCCTTACGCGTGGCACGGGGAGCTACCGGAGACGTAGCAGCGCTCACAGGCGGAGTTGGGGCAGGACACGACGTAGTAGACATCGCGTCAGCCGGGCCATCAGGGTCCTCCATAGTAGTACCCGAGCTTCCTGGGCCAAATACAAAGTGCACGACGTCTGTCAGAATGTCAGGGTACCGAACAATCAGAACACGCGGGCTACATACCTTTTTCGACTGCCCGAAGCTTGGCGATCTCCGCCTTGAGCAGACTGATTTCCTCGTCCTGGCGCTCGACAACCGATGTCAAGCTGGCGTTCGCACTGCGGAGAGCCTGGAGTTCCATCGAAATGTTGGAAACAATGGTCCCAAAAGGGACACTTCCCTTGGGAGGAGCACTGTAAGGGATGCCAGGTACGACGGGAGCGTAGTGGATACCAGCAATGCCGGCAGCACTGATGGACTGTTCTATTTCACCATCCCAACGACCCCAGAATTCGTAGTGGGTCGTGGACTTATCACGGTCTTGGAAGAGACCTCGTGGTCGTTGCAGAGGACGAGCAGAGAGACGGCTACGGTTCAAATCCCATCCTCCGTTGGCAGCTGCGCGTCGGTAGCGTGCAACAACCGGTGGCCCAATGCGGCAGATGTATTGCTGCACTAGGAGGGCAACGTGGGGCTGGAGCTCGGGCAGGTCGTCAAGAACAGCGTGGTTCAGGTACATGTCGGCCTTGATGTTCTCAAGCGACTCGGTGTCACCGGGACGCATGCCGCCGGGGATGCTCATGACAAGAGTCATGCCACCACTCATGCGATCATACGCAGAGGCCTGGGTGCAGGTTAGTTTCTATCCGAGAGTACAAGGCTATATTGGGCTCACCGCATCGAGTACAAGGTCCAACAGAGTACGACGCATCTGCCAGTTATCCATGGCCCCATTGCACCCCTCCCTGGCAGTCCAGAACTCTGGGTGAAAGTGGTCCTTCTTGACGACATGCTTGCTGTCAGTGTGGGTGCCCGAGATAAGAAATGTGAGACAAGCAGATTCAACGCGGGAAGGGTGAGCAGCAAGCTCCGCGCTCTCGTTCGTGACGTGCTCCCTCATGTCGAGAAGACCAAGAGGGTTCACCTTCCCGAGAGGAAGAGGCGGCAGCGAAGAGGTCATAGAGCTCAATGCGGGGACATGAGAGAGGACTTACACCTCTTAAAGTCTGACGGGCGCGTCTGAGATACAATGAAGCATCAGTCGAGTGACATGCATATCCGCCGGGCAGTTGTCAATTGAGATTGATCTGAGATGTTGCAATCTGAGATCGATTCATCGAAGGCATGGATCTCTCTTCATCTGCCATCGGCATCTCACTGTAGTATCGGTACGGTAAAGCTCATTGATACTGGATGTACAGTTGCATGTACTATATGTGAGACAATAGGTATCGACACAATGAGCATGTATTATGAATGGAAAAAGAAATCAAGTACCTACATTTGAGGTGTGTATTACCGTGCTACCGCAGAGCTACTCGTGGCATGCTACTATATATGGCGCCTACTGCTAGTGGCTTGCGGTACGTATACTAGTAGTACATCGGGTTATGAGCATCAACGAGCACAAGTCAAGGCCTAGTGAAACCTTGAGAAGAAATGTGCTTCATTATATATGACTGATAAAACATAGTTAGCTTGCAAACTCTCTGTCGTAGCTACTGCAAGATTGTCAATGGGCGTGCACACAACTCGATGTGAACCAACTCGGACACATTGTACTCGTGGTTCCTTTGCAAGGAGCACCGACGCTCTCAGTTACCTTCTAATGCAGACATTACTGACAAATGGATACTGCACTTTTGTTTGCATCTCATTCACTCACTCGCAGAACTTCACAGAAGCAATATATTGGTATGAAACGTATACATCATGCGGTACTGTTAAGTAACTGCCTACTACTCATCCTCTGCATGCTGTAATCCAAGATCGTCTATGTATGTAACGAGTACGTCCGATTCCTGAGCCGAAAGCGAGTCTACAGTGCGTATGTCAGATGCGTCATTGTCCCCTGCCTCCGGTTCGGACTCGTGCGTTGGCACATACGAAGCCCAAGTTGGGAGTGGGATGGAACTCCTCTCCTGCGTGTGCGATCTTCCGCTATGCAGGCCCGACGTGAGCATGCCTGAGAAACCGGGGAGCATAGCTGTTTGCTGGAGCCGTGCTGCGACACGCGCATGGATGCGGTCCAGATAGATCCACCGTGTCGACAGCTCATACGCCAGTGCAGGATCAGAGGTGATGTGGCGCGAAATGGCCTCGTAGTAGTCGCAGTGCTCGTCGAGCATGGATGTCAAGGTACGACGAATCTCGACGTTCAGACGTGCTATCTCTTCTTCGGTGCGTTTGACTTTGAAGTGGATGTTCATCGCTTCACGATTCTTGCGATTTGCCCATGCCTCCGCGCGTATGTCAGTCCGCGCTTCACGAAGAAGGTCGAATTCAGCCAGAGATGCCATCTTGACGACTTCCTCCCATGTCAGCTCTGGTCGAGGCGGGTTCAGCGCCGCTGCACGTTTATTGTACCGTGCAAGCGCTTTCTTGATTGCCTCAGCACGGGCTTTGAGAGCCTTGCTAATCTTCTCGCGAAGCTTGTATCCTGGCATATGTTAGTGCTGCCGACAAAGTCAGTAAGATGGCCACTCACCGACTCCACTCATCCCCAGCTTCATCAGCTCGAAAAGCCGCTGGACAACGAGCCGTTCTAGCTCATCTACAGCTTTGTAGTACTCACGCATCGAAAGCTCCTTCTCGGCTTGCACATACTCCGGTGTTCCCTGTACCCAACGGTACGGTAGATTCAACTCTTCTTCGAATCCACGACACTCGTCATCGACTAACTCAAGCTTCTGTGCCATAGCAGTTCGATTGCGTTTGATATTCGATATTTGGACGCCTGTGTAGCCCATGGTGATAATATAGTGGTCTAACCGGGCGAACTCCTGTTCCGCGTGAACTTTGTGCAGACTGTACCGTACGAATAGTGAGCATTGCACTTAGGCTTATATTACACAAGTCCTTACCGTGCATCTTCCAGACGCCTCAAAGCGTCAATGTACTCAGCCTTGCGTAGGAGCTCCGGTGGCTCCCGCTTTCGACTCAGAAGGTACACGCGCTCCTCCTTGAGGAACCGCTCAAGATCGGCCGTTGTGATCTTCAACTCGCTACAGTACATGTTGAGAGCTTCTCGGTTTTCACTGAGTATATTGAGTGCCTGGCGGTAGTTGTGGTATATGAAATTCCCTGCATCAAACCTGTCAGTCATTATGGCACAGACACGTACACATCACTCACCTGTCTCCGCCGTCTTCAATTCATCCCAAAAGGAGAAAAACTCTTCAATTGCCTGACGCCAATGGAAGACAGAGGCGAGGCGCGTGCCAGAGGCCAAGTGATTAGATGCTGAGAAACACCGCTCACAGCCTTCGAAATCTTCCTTCCCGGCGCCGTCAAAGTACAGTGGATGCCAGTACACTTGGCAACTACGATTGTGGCCATGGCCGTGGAAGGCAGGCACGATGCCGGCAAGACGGCTACCCTTGACGCGCTGCGCAAGAGAGCTGTGTGCGACTGTACGTGCAAAGGCACACGCGATATCATATCCGACTAGAAGATCCGACCCGTAGACGTCCATCAGCTTGTTGATCACGGCAAGGGGGTACTTCATTCTAATGCGGGATAACGTTAGTGATAGCGCTCAGACCCTGAATAACACTTACAGCTCACCCGAGCGAATCATATCACAAATCACAAGCAGGTGCCCATGACGGCATAGACAGACGAAGATTCCTGTGACAGTGAAAAGAGCAAACATCTTCTTCCGAGCTTCAGGGCCAGCATTGCGCCAGCGCTCGACACATACCGACACGTCAGCTTGGGTAGCGGTGTCACCCTCACCGGCATCTTCGGTGCAACCTAGCATGTCGTCGTCAGCCGGCACACTGCTCAAGTCATCAGTCTCAGGGTGAGACGAGACCGGCCGCTCTGCCGAGAGAGACGTTGTGCGATTGGCCGCGCTGTTACGTTCGGCGGCTTGAGGGGGCGATGTAGTAGATGCCGTACTCAGTGATGCTCCGAAATTGCCAATGGGCAGCGCTCCGTTGACTACTGAGGACCCTGAGCTGGTAACCGATGTCGCCTAGAAGCCCGCACATGAGTGCAGCGACTATGGACGTAGATGATCACATACCGGGTGACGGACTTCGTCTTTCCATCGATCCACATCAGATGGCGTCAGCCATAGGTCAGAGCGACCAACACGTTCGTCGCGAAGAGTCTTCCCGGCACGGAAGACTTCATCGACGAGCTTCAGGGATTGGTTCCCATCCATGGTAACCAAGAGCGAGTACTTCAGAGGCGGCTCATCCTCCAGCTTGTAGAGACAAGGGGCACACGCATTGAGCATCTTCCAGTTCGGTGTGCTGCGGTCGAGAGCGGCATTGACGCGCATGTCAACGCGATGGAGGAGCTCTAGGTATACATCGTACGCAATGCTGAACTGGGTGACAAGTGTGTTGCTGAACGGTACCTGCTGAACGTTAGTAAAGTGAGCATGCACCGCTAAGGAACACATACCGTGTGCAAGCGGCACAGGGCCTGAACCTGGGCGAGAATGCTAAGACGAGGGCATACGTGGTGGAGTTGGCGGTATATCTCCAGAGTGCGAACATCGATGGCTACTGATGGCCGAATGGGTGCAGTGCCGATGTAACCACGGCATAGAAGGGATTGATTCGGGTATTCATCTGATGACGACGGTGCAACAATGCCTTGCGACATATCTACACAGCAGCGAGGACGATGCATTGCATAGACCAGTGACGTACCATGGATAGTAATTAGGGTGACGTCCCAAGACTGTGCACTGTCCGAGATGACCGGCGCGATCCCAGCTTTCCATGCCATATAGCTCTCAACAAGCCTGGGCATCTGGTGTTCCCAGTCTCGGTTACGGATTGCTGTTCTATCGATACATGAGCGCACATCCTTGCGCTTGCTGTAGAGCACGTTAGAAGGAAACTGAAGGGAAGGAAGGCCACGCACATGGTATCACGACGGAAAAACTCTTCCCATAGCTCATGCTCGCCTCCTGCCGCACTCGAGAACATGCCTTCCTCCCCGAAAGGTAATACAGGCTGTGGTTCGTCCTCCCAGTCATCAAAGTCGGGATCATCCGGAGTAGGGGTGTCGACAGCGATTTCATTCAGGGCGTCGCATTCAGCGAACATTAGGGCTGTCGTGCATCAGCCGCTGTGCAGTGAATGCATGGTTGTGCCAACTCACTAGCAAGTTCAGCCTGATATTTTCTCTCGACTTGAGCAGCACGCTGCGCCGCATTCGACAGGGTATGCCTAGTCTGCATGACACGCCGGCTGAAACCGCTGGCGTAGCGAATCCTCACCCCGCCAGAGCCCGCATGGTGTGACTTGTCCGACTTGCTCTTTGCCATACAGGTAGGTGGAGAATGAGAAGTAGCCGGAACGCAAGCCCCGCAGCACCAACAGGGCCAGCGAGAGCTGCGCTCGACGGTGGGAGAAAGGGAGTACGTCAGACGCTGAGATGAGCGCCTGAACCAGTCTCACAGCACATGCACTACTAGGAGGGCAATGACGAGGGTGATATTGGCAGGGAGGGTGACGTGGCGGTGGGCACTGACGAGCAGGGTGCAGCCAGGAGGGGTAACAAGGTGGCGGGAAGGGCAACGGGCAAGGACACTTGAGGATGGCGGCGTCGGCGAGTGAGGGGCGGGAGGGAAAGGAGTGCTGTGCGGGGACGTGGCAGCGGATGCGCTGACGAACAGGGCGCCGACGGGAGAATGGTGGCGCGGGAGAGAGACCAGAAAAGGGAAGGGAGAGGGGCGCCGGCGGGAGGGCGGGAGCGGCGGCGAGCAGAACACAGGCGGGAGGATGGTGGCGCGGGAGAGAGGCCAGAAAAGGAAGGCAGAGGTAGAAGCAAGATACTGCACGAAAAGGGTAATAGGAATGAGATGGTGCCTGGCAGGGCGGGGGCCCGCCGGGGTGAACTAAGAGGGTAATGAGGCGGGCTGCCGGCGCTGGAGATGACTCAGCGGCGGCGGGGCGGGACGGAATAGCTCGGGGCCGGAAAGAGCGGAACGTTGGGGACACGTGAGGGAGGCCCAGCGGCAACGAGGTCAGAGGCCGCGGACGAAGTTGCAAGATTACTGGGGAAATAATGGGAAGCCCCGGTATATAGGGGAGAGCCGCCTTACTATAGAGGTCACATGGGTGGGTCTCACCCCTCTAATTAGGGTGCTACACAGCAAACAAATCATGGTGTTGCCGGCAGAGAAATTGTGAGGATTTCTTTGACAAAAATAAAAATTTCCCCAGAGAAGAAACTGTATTTGAGGATACTCAAATTTGAGGATACTATGATATTCTGCATATGAGAATGATTTAAATTTCTCCATACAGTTTCTTCACTGGTGATACTGTGTAGAATAATAAAATTTCTCTGTGAATGTGACTAGTGACAAATAGTGCTGTGACAATAGTACACTAGTACACTGAGGTGCCACTCTGCATACTATAAATTTGCATGCATTTCTGCTTGCTAATATACACTTGCTGCTCCTCTATGTTGCAGTCTCATAGACTTCATGATAACCTGGTTCTGCACCACATCAGATGGAGTGCAGCTGGACAGCATGGTATGACATAAGATGGTGTGGGATTGGATGGTATGGAGTGGCACGGAATGTGATTGGATGGTATGGTACAGTGAGGAATGGCACGGGATTGGATGGTATGGTACAGTGAGGAATGGCATGGGATTGGATGGGATGGGATGGGATGGGATGGCAAAGCATGGCATGGGATTGGACAAGATAGCGTGGGACAACACAGCATGGGATGGCATGGGACGGCATGGGATGGCATGGGATGGCATGGGATGGCATGGGATGGCATGGGATGGCATGGGATGGCATGGGATGGCATGGGATGGCATGGGATGGCATGGGATGGCATGGGATGGCATGGGATGGCATGGGATGGTATGGGACAGTATGGGATAGTATGGGACGGTATGGGACTGCACCATATGGTATGGGGTGCCACTGTATGGTATGGGACAGTATGGTATGCCACTGTATGGTATGGGATGGTATGGGATGGCACTGTATGGTATGAGGTGCCACTGTATGGTATGGTATGGTATGGGATGGCACCATATGGTATGGGATGCCACTGTATAGTATGGGACAGTATGGTATGCCACTGTATGGTATGGAATGGTATGGGATGCCACTGTATAGTATGGGATGGTATGGGACAGCACCATATGGTATGGGATGGCACTGTATGGTATGGTATGCCACTGTATGGTATGGGGTGCCACTGTATGGTACGAGGTGCCACTGTATGGTACGAGGTGCCACTGTATGGTACGAGGTGCCACTGTACGGTACGAGGTGCCACTGTATGGTATGGGGTGCCACTGTATGGTATGCCACTGTATGGTATGGGGTGCCACTGTAAGGTATGGGGTGCCACTGTAAGGTATGCCATGGGGTGCCACTGTACAGTATGGGGTGCCACTGTATGGTATGGGATGGTATGGGATGGCACCTACAGTATAGGATGGCATTGTTCTGCATGGCCTGTCATGGTATGGGATCAGACATTAGGGGCTGCCACAGTATGGGATGTCACGGCAAGACTGTGATGTGACTCACAGTGCCATGCAGTGACATCCCATACTGTATGGTGCCATCCCTTACTGTACAATGCTGTCCCATACCTTATGGTGGCATCCCATACCATAAAGTGGCATCCCATACCATCCCATACCATACAGTGCCATCCCATACCATATGGTGCCATCCCATACCATCCCATACCATACAGTGGCACCCCATACTGTACAGTGGCACCCCATGGCATACCTTACAGTGGCACCCCATACCTTACAGTGGCACCCCATACCATACAGTGGCATACCATACAGTGGCACCCCATACCATACAGTGGCACCTCGTACCGTACAGTGGCACCTCGTACCATACAGTGGCACCTCGTACCATACAGTGGCACCTCGTACCATACAGTGGCACCCCATACCATACAGTGGCATACCATACCATACAGTGGCACCTCGTACCATACAGTGGCACCTCGTACCATACAGTGGCACCTCGTACCATACAGTGGCACCCCATACCATACAGTGGCATACCATACCATACAGTGCCATCCCATACCATATGGTGCTGTCCCATACCATCCCATACTATACAGTGGCATCCCATACCATTCCATACCATACAGTGGCATACCATACTGTCCCATACTATACAGTGGCATCCCATACCATATGGTGCCATCCCATACCATACCATACCATACAGTGGCACCTCATACCATACAGTGCCATCCCATACCATCCCATACCATACAGTGGCATACCATACTGTCCCATACCATACAGTGGCACCCCATACCATATGGTGCAGTCCCATACCGTCCCATACTATCCCATACTGTCCCATACCATCCCATGCCATCCCATGCCATCCCATGCCATCCCATGCCATCCCATGCCATCCCATGCCATCCCATGCCATGCCATGCCATGCCATGCCATGCCATCCCATGCCATGCCATCCCATGCCATCCCATGCCATCCCATGCCGTCCCATGCCATCCCATGCTGTGTTGTCCCACGCTATCTTGTCCAATCCCATGCCATGCTTTGCCATCCCATCCCATCCCATCCCATCCAATCCCATGCCATTCCTCACTGTACCATACCATCCAATCACATTCCGTGCCACTCCATACCATCCAATCCCACACCATCTTATGTCATACCATGCTGTCCAGCTGCACTCCATCTGATGTGGTGCAGAACCAGGTTATCATGAAGTCTATGAGACTGCAACATAGAGGAGCAGCAAGTGTATATTAGCAAGCAGAAATGCATGCAAATTTATAGTATGCAGAGTGGCACCTCAGTGTACTAGTGTACTATTGTCACAGCACTATTTGTCACTAGTCACATTCACAGAGAAATTTTATTATTCTACACAGTATCACCAGTGAAGAAACTGTATGGAGAAATTTAAATCATTCTCATATGCAGAATATCATAGTATCCTCAAATTTGAGTATCCTCAAATACAGTTTCTTCTCTGGGGAAATTTTTATTTTTGTCAAAGAAATCCTCACAATTTCTCCGCCGGCAACACCATGATTTGTTTGCTGTGCTACTGTGGGATGATAAGGTGGCAGCAGAAACTTCGGCGCGCCGCGGCATACAACTGTGCTCGTCACGTGGCTCAAGTTCAAGTGCGAAATTGGACGAAAATAGACGCCTATGCTTGTCCAGCTGCACTGCGACTGACTGTTGGCGGAACAAACCCCGCTAATCTGTAAGTTATTCATGTCACGCATACAGCTACCGTACTGTATACTCAGTGCTCAGGTTTTGATAGCAGAAAATCATAGCCTGCTAAGATATGAAGACTGGCGTAGCCTCCCAAGATCCCAGGTCCTGAGCATACTCTCAAGCCTGAGGTATACACTGCAGGGAGTCGTCAGGCTGTCTGCTCGCAATGGTATACTTTTATGTGGCTATGCTATGGACTAGAGAGGAAGCAGCACACATGTGATGGGAATGATGCTGGAGTGCGCCCGGCCGCACTGGTCTGTTTGCCATTCGGAATTCAGTGGTTCGCTGCAAGACAGCCCTCCGATTCATGATCGGTTTGATATCAACACCAACGTGCGCGTCTGTGCTCCGCTTTGTATGGACCGCACCACTGGTCCCATTGGATCGAGCTAACTTCAGGATCTAGTAAGTCACTCACTGCACAGAGGACTCTAGTGAATAACGACGCAGATACGTTCGGTATTACCATCTCTTCAGGATCGTCCCTCCTTGCTCATTGGATCCCTTGACAGGTCGTGTACAGGGTGGCGTCACGAGTCCCATCGAAGACTCAGACAACCGTTGTATCCCCATCTCACTCACACGACTGTCAGTCGTCCTTGATGGCACTGCGTCTACCCCCTTTTGCACATCGAGGCAACTAGGGCATTGGCGTGTCTCTTCCCAACTTGCGGTGCGTGTATTTGGTCGCTAGGCAGGCTACAGAATCTTTCACTGCCAATGCGCTTTCTTACGGAGTAAACATCAAACTGAGCTAAGTGCAAGCAACATATAAGAAAGGATGAGGAGACTGGGACGATGCGGGGTGGCTCAGATGTGAAGTCACGTCTCGCATGACCGAACGACTCGGAGATCTTGAGGCACTGAAGATATTCGATGCTTCCGACGTGGCATCGGTGTTCCCCGCAACTCGCTGCAACGGCGCTCAATGAGACGGTACGTAGTAAGGCGGCTCTGCTCCTCGGGCATGCTCATTCACCCTCCTCGTGTGCACCACGACAGGGCCTTGCCGGAACGTGAATTGTCCTGCCCAGCCCTTCAAACCTCCTTCTTCCTCATCTCCCAGCCGACGACACTGTCAAGAATAACAAAATGAGCTCCAGGTCGAGGCCAACGTCACTGACGATCTCAATTTCGGACAACCCGCAAAGTGTGGCGAAGACCATCTCCATTCCTCCTCCCGGACTCACCCTCCCCGACTCCCAAGACTCGCCCATCGCCTTCGTAGAGTCTGAGAAGGAGCCAGCTATCCAGATCGCGCCCCTGGAGCCAGAGGAGCCCGAACCCGACCGCAACACGGATGCGCCGCCAGTGCCGAACGTGAACCTCAATACACCGCCAGACGGCGGGCTCTCTGCGTGGATGTCCGTTGGGGCAGTCTGGCTCATTAGCTTCGTCACTTTCGGAACTATCAACATCTGGGGCATCCTACAAACTGCATTTGTCTCAGACCCAAGCTCTCACTTTGTTGGCACGAGCGTTGGGAAGATCGGCTTCGTTGGTGGCTGTGCGGGAGGATTCACTTTCGCTGTTGGGCCTTTCTCGAATATCATGGTCTCTCGATTGGGCATGCACGCCACAATCACCGTTGGGGTGGTCCTAGTGTCGTTGTCTCTCATGCTTGCATCAATCTCTACGCAGTTTTGGCAGCTGCTCCTTTCACAGGGAATCATGTTCGGGCAAGTCTGTCATATTGTTCCCCACGCATACTTATCTCATGTTGTCGATTCAGCATCGGTGCATCCCTCGCGTACATCCCAGCAATCGGATTACCTTCTCAGTGGTTTGCGAGAAGACGGAGCTTGGCGACAGGCATTGCTAGTGTAAGTTTCCCACCCGATTGTAGCCTTCCTTGCGATTGACATGAGACGTACTCTACAGTCCGGCAGCGGTTTCGGTGGAGTCGTTCTCTCGCCCGTGTCCCAGACGCTGATCAATCGAGCTGGAATCCCGTGGACGTTGCGTTTCCTCGGCTTCGTCGCACTCGTCATGGGCTTGGGTGGCGTCGCACTCGTGCGGCAGCGTGTTGTTTCGCGGAAAAACACACAGTACAAGGCAATGGACTGGACGGTCTTCAAGGTTCCGGGCTACCCCATGTTCCTCGCCTTTGTCTTCTCGCAGTTCTTCGGATACGCTACGCCACTCTTCTTCATACCCGGTGCGTATCGCTCGCGCTCGCTATCCCAAGCTCGGACTGATTGAATGAACAGGCTACTGTGCGGCAGTTGGCATCACGGCGTCGCAGGCATCTGGTGTCGTATCCGTTACGACGGGGCTGCAGATCATAGGGCGCGTATTGTCAGGAACGATGGCAGACTTGATTGGCCCGATCAACGTACTCATGCTCTTCACCTTCATGATGGGTCTTATGTGCATCGTCATCTGGTACTTCGCGACCAACCTCGGCGTCATGATGGTATTCGCTATATTCTATGGCTTATTCGCGGGAGGTTAGACCTTTCAAAGTCGGAATGGAGTCTGCGCTAACATGGCCCCTACTCCTAGCATATTGGGCGCTGTCCGTACCGGCTTCGGTAAAAATCGTCGGTAAGCACTTCCTACTCCTGCCGGAGTCTGATACTGAGATGAGGTCGTCAGGTATCGAGAGGCTTGGAACTGCTGTTGCCCTGCAATTCCTCGCGGTCGTCGTCCCGCCCATCTTCACTGTGCCGATCGGTTCTAAGATCGTCACGGACACCGTTATGAATGATCATGTCAACCCGAACAGCCGCGAAGCATACAGGTATCTCATCGTGTGGTCAACGCTGATCTCCATCGTGGCGGCTGCTTGGTTGATACCCGTGAGATTGAACTTCAGTAAGAAGCTCATGGCGAAGGTGTAGTGGGCGAGTCCCCACGTAATGTACTGTACCGTGTTCCCCGCCCCTGGATCAGTACAATGTAATACTTTGTTCCCTTCTATTTCCTTGTCAGCCTACGAGCGCTTGCTTCAAGCAATGCCGCACAAGTGCGATCGTCACGCAATTCTAGTCTGCCAATGAACATTACTCGCAGCAGTACATCACAGCACTGAAAGACCTGCCTCGTGCGCTTGAAGTCCTATAGCAAGCTCGGCGTGAGTATATAGGCGCGGCATGACCCTGGTCTTGGGGGGCGGCGTCAAAGCATAGATCAAGACCCTTGTACCCTACAGGCGAGGATGAGAGTTCGATGGGTCAGCGGCGCCGAAGCCAAGTGACGGACGCAGGATCATCACCATTAAGGCAAACTCGATATTCATTCTTGGAGAGGGCCGAGACTATCATGTCTGAGCAGATTCAGCATAAAGAGTGCCACGTACCACGCAGAATCCATGAATTCCAGCGCGCTTCTGAAGCTTCGTGCAAATTGCTGACATCATTCACATGCGCTCGTAACATTTTTCTATTGTACAGACATTCTTTCCATGATATGCGATGTGCGTAGCTGAGAAACCCGAGCAACAGTTCAAGAAGCTTAGGAAGACCAGAGGCATGGTGAAGATTTCGCTCCATACGAGTTAGTACGGTTCTAGAGAGGCGATTGAGAACGTCATCACAAGACGAGAAGCTCGGGCGTGTAGATTGCAGCTAGCATCCCGGCTGCCACAATGAGACCGAGTTGGCCGTTCGACTATTGTCAGGTCAGCACCGACGTTCAGCACAACCGGTACAAACTTCAATGATAAAGACCTACGTTGAATTTGTTTGCACAGTCCTCGGGCACATCAACGTTGAGCGTCCACAATTGCCAGACCATGTGAAGGGCGCAGCCGCCGACGCCAATGATGAAGTAGGGTAAGGGCATGTCTGTCTCCACGCCTGCATACGCAAGGGTCCCGACGAAGGTGGCGCCGAAAATACCTAGAATCGGCTTGACGTAGCTGCCGAAGAGGAGAGCAGTCGACTTCACGCCCGCCTTGACATCGTCCTTCCTGTCCTGTTCGATATAATAGAAGGGTGAGTATGTGTGGCCACTTAGCAGAAGGAACCGAGGGCTTACATACCTGGCATGCGTAGATTGTATCGTAGAAAATAGTCCAGCTGCGTACAATGATGAATCAGCAAAATATGAAAGAGCGGATGGTGTGCGGGGCGAACCAGAACGCGCCAAATGTCAGCACCCACATAGGGGTTGACGCCACGTCTTGTGGCCTCATCATGAGCCAGGCAGTAGGTAAACCCCAGTTCATCGCGAGCCCTAACGTACGCTGGTGAGTACCGTTAACAGGAGAACGCATGACACACGAACCGAGCCAGGCTTGGGGCCAATTAGTCACGCGCTTCATGAGCGGATACAGCCCGTGAAGCGGGAATACGCCGACAAGACCACACAGAAAACTCGGGGGTACATCAACCATCGAACAATCACTCATATATGTTTCGTGCACTTACGCGGTCCGGTTGACTTGAGCGAGCATCCACACGAAAAACCCTACTTGAAGCAGCAAGAACACCGTCGCCTGAAAGACGGTCACGGCTCCAGACGCAATGGGTCGGCTCTTGCACCGCTCTGTTGTAACTTCAACACACTTGCCCATGCCTGTAGGGGGAGAAGATTGGGGGAACTCCACTTACCGACTTGGCGATCAAAGTCGCGGTCACATATGTCGTTGATCGTGCACGCTGCACTGTGCAACAGGCTGCTTGCGACGAGGAGTCCCACTGTGATACGTACGAAAGCCGTTGCATCTGGCGGGTTCGCGCAGACTCCAAAGAGATAGCCCCATACTATACCAGACGATGAGTATGACATTCAGTAGGAGGAAATAAATAGCTTACCGCAAGGCCAGAAAATCAGTATACTGCCCGAGGGAAACTTGTGCATGCGAGCGAGCTCCCAATACAGTTGCCACCAAGGCTTGGCAAGCGCAGTATGCGTCGGCGCATTTGTGGAGGGAGGGAGGGGCACTTGTTGCCCCCGGAGAAGGGGAGTCTTCGAGTGAGCTTCGGCGGGCATCCCTGCTGCTGTTGTGTAAAGGTAATGACTATTCTGTCGGACACTCAGCTACTTATACCCGCAATATTGCGATGTAAACTATTGCTTCTTGGGGCTAACTCTCCCTGTTATCCTCTGATCCTACTCATGTGCGCGTCAGCGCACGAGCTCATTGTGACTTGCGAAGGACCAGCGCGACGCTCTACACATAGCGCGTCCAAAGACCCTGAACAAATTGAAATATCAGTCTTCATGCCGCTGTGTCCTGTGTGGTGAACCTTCATGATGCATGACGGCACCTTTCGATGCGGCAACATGAGCTTCTATCAGCCAAAAGCCGTCATCCTCGTTGCATGGTTTTGAGGCCATTCAGTGAGGTATCACAATTGATCCTAAGTTAATAACACGAGCGTCAAGCCATGCGAGTCTCGTACAGGTCCTAGTTTGAATACGCACGCTGGCATGTCTTAGAGTGACATCATGAGGCTATCATGACAGCCCAGTTCGGCTTGTATGTTCAGCGCACAATCTCCCAAGGCTTGTGCGCGCATTCTTGTAGCGCACATGAGTGACGCTCTGTACAACTCGAGCAAGAATATGATATGAGAAGCTTTGGTGGCGGCCGGGGACAATAACTTCAACGCCCTAGAACGTACGCCGCATAGACGAAGGTGTCCATGTCGAACCAATCGTACAGTCGCGCAATGTAGAGGCCATGACTTTCAATATGTCAGTGTGATTGATTCCTTGATGGTATCTTAGACATAACAATTTGTGCATGTCACTGGACTCGGACTCACTGGTAGTCGGTTTCTCCACTGCACTGCTGCTCGAGCGCAACCCCCTCAAAAGAAGAGAAGAAGAGAAACCCCGGCGAGAATTATCATATTGGTAACTACTTTTCTGAAGACGCAGGCGCATGCATGCAAGCACTGTCGTGGGACGGGCCAGCAAATCGACTCGCAGTGAGTATCGCAGTCGAGAAGAGGGAGAGTCGCGCGTTGCTGAGTAATCGCCGCTACCGCTCGTGACCGTTCAGGACCCCCGGACACCTCTTGTTCACTCACTTGCACTTCGGCTTCCCTACGTGACTTACTATCTCCTGCCAAAGAAGACATCGGAACTACACTTCACCTTCAGCTCGGCCTTACTCCTCTTGCCCAAAGCTGGTGAACACGATATCTCCGTGGACACTCAGCCTTACCCCGAGTCGGCCAACCTGATCTTCATCATTGGCAAGTCACTATGCTGCGGAAGTGTGTATCTGTATTTGCTCCATCAGGAAGTGAAATAGCTGAGCTGACACCGTGACTTAACCTCTCTACTGAACTTGTGCAACCGAGATCACCGTACTATATCGTGTCGTCGCTCACTCGGGATGATGTCATGATC
This sequence comes from Fomitopsis palustris, assembly GCA_029783445.1. Lineage (NCBI taxonomy): Eukaryota > Fungi > Basidiomycota > Agaricomycetes > Polyporales > Fomitopsidaceae > Fomitopsis > Fomitopsis palustris. The sequence continues at coordinate 18,220 of JARAOQ010000047.1, forward strand.
AAGCCTTGATTGGTCTGGGAAAAGGGCGGTACTCAGCGTGATTGCAACGACCCTGTTGACTGGCGATTGCCTACTAGTACTGTATGACCTCCAGCGTGCTTACAAATTACCAGGCCCATACCTGGCGTCGTTCTTGTCCGCGTTGCATACTGTCGCCGCTCTCTCAGTACTCCAGCCTCCACACCCATTACTCCACCAAATTGCTGTGTGCTGTCCAATGGGAAACTCGGGCTCGAAATCAATATACTCTGATCCTAATCAGTTTGCAAGTCTATCGGATAACCTTCCGCAGGACGAATATGCTCAGTACGACTATGTTATAGTGGGCGGAGGTGAGGTGGTAAGTTTTAGCCGATGATAATACTGCAACTACGTGGCGTAGGCACCGCCGGTTGCGTCCTGGCTTCCCGGTTGACAGAAGATCCTAGCGTCAGTGTTCTGCTCATTGAAGCAGGAAAAAGGTGACATTACTAAGGCCCTTCTGAGACTGACACTCATTGCACCCTGTCTTGGTTCAAGTCACGAACGCGATTTCATCACTCGAGTCCCGTTGGCTTTCACGAAAGCATTTAAATCTCCAATCGATTGGAATTATCACACAATGTACGTCGCGCCTTCAGTCATCATACATAACGGAGCATATTCCTGATTTCAACTCAGGCCCCAAGAGCACATGGGCGGAAAGCAGGTCTATTGGCCACGCGGAAAAATTCTCGGAGGGACGAGGTATAGTGGACTTGGTTCTCTAAGTGTTGCATGACTGTAACATGCCAATCTTAGTGCTATCAACGCTTTGATTTACCATCGATGCGCCCCAGAAGGTAAGCTCTTGATCTCGTATCACGAGTTGACTAGGACCCTACTGTGCTCCCTCAGATTTCGACGAATGGGAAAGACTGGGAGCGACAGGCTGGGCTTACAAGGACATACTGCCGCACGTGTACAATATTCATCAGACAAACCCACCCAATGACGATTATGTCTAGGTATTTCGACAAAGCTGAGAAGTACATTCCCAGTCCTCAGCACCCAAATGTCAAGCTAGAGGAGCGAGGTAGAGGTGGGCCGTGGCCCATACGGCATTCTACAAAGACGGCGGTAAGCTCGTACTGGGAGTTACTGTAAGACATACACTGACTACTAAAAGCCCGTCATCGAGTACATTATCGAAACATGTAAGGCAATGGGAGTGCCCTACAACGAGTACGTTAATCATCTTGTAATTGACACGAGAAAGTAACATACATCAATCATGGCAGCGATTTCAACAGCCCTCGCGGGACGCTTGGAGTTGGGTCGTTTACAGGATTCATTGATGATCAAGGGCAGAGTGCGTGCATCAGATCGTGTGTAATATGGATTGCCGACCATCCTTGTAGGAAGCTCATCTGCGAGTGCATACTTGACCAAAGATGTCCTCTCCAGGCAAAATCTTACCATCGCTGTCAACACTATTGTCGAGAAGATCGTCATTACCCGCGAACAGGACAATAGGCTGCGAACTAGTGGCGTCGAACTGTCAACAAGCTCTACGTCACCACGTTACAGAGTCAACGCCAAGCGCAGCGTTGTTTTATGTGCTGGCGCCGTCGCTACACCCCAGCTTCTCCTTTTATCTGGAATTGGACCCGCTGATGATTTACGCGGAGTAGGCATAGAGACCGTCAAAGATCTACCAGCTGTTGGAGATCACCTTGCAGACGTCAGTTCCACCATGTGTTCTCCCGAATGCGTACTAACGATGACGCCGTCAGCATATATCTTGTGGCCCACTCAGCTTCCGTGCGAAGCCAGGATACACATGGGATCATTACAGCCAGCCTCTACATGGGGCTATTGCTCTGCTAACATGGCTCGTTGGCGGACGAGGCCCTTTGGCGACCTTAGGCACATCATCTGGTGCCTTTTTGCGTGCTAACGATCCCAGGTAGGTGATTTTGTCGTTATGTCTGGTATGTGAGCAATTCATCTCTTTCAATAGCTTCGCTCAGTACTTCAAATCAATGTCTGGTGGTCCTGTCAATGACGCGACTTCAGGACCTGGTGCGCCAGACTTGGAGCTTATATGGGCGCCCATTGTTTTCATGGATCATGGATTCGTTCAACCTCCTCCTGGGACCATGGGAGTAACCATGGTGAGAGATATGCCACTGCTACGAACGAAGATGATGGTAAGATCGGTACAGGGTGCCGTGTCACTTCGACCAGAGAGCACGGGGAAAATAACGCTGAAGTCAAATAGCATTTGGGATAAGCCCTTGATAAATGCCAAGTACGTACCGAATAACCTCAGTATTAAACAAGTTTGATAGTGATGATACGAAAAGTTACTTCTCCTCGGAGAGTGACATGAATGTGGTCCTGCGGGGAACGCGCTTTTTGCTTCGTATGGCTCGTACACAGCCACTGGCGTCGATCCTTGACCTGAGGACGAAGCCAGATAAAACCGAAGCCTTCTTTTGGCCAGGAGATGCTGATCCCGACCTGGTGAGTGCCCCTTGCAAAATGTCTTGTCGTTCACTGACACGGTAACACTTAGGTCACGGACGAGGAGCTGAGACAATGGATATACAAGAATGGAGCACCGTCCTTTCATCCTGTATGTCTGAGTCTACACCATATTGCAGTGCATTCTGATCATTTCCAGGTTTCAACAGCACGGATGGGTTCTGATCCGGCCTCCAGTGTTGTGGACCCGCAGCTTCGTGTTCACGGTTTGGAAGGCTTACATATTGTAGATGCTTCTGTCTTTTCTAAGCAGGTTTCCGGCCATCCATGCGCTGTCGTGGTTGCTGTGGCAGAGAAGGCGGCAGATATTCTGAAGTCTTTGTACTAGCGCTACTCGTACAGTACCTCAGTGGTGCTGCTCATGCCCGCGCAAGATGACAGTTGACGTTTGTGAAGGGCGTTATACATGCACGTGATGAAGCGACTCATCATTATATCAATCCGGAGCTGAATTCGCGCGTCGGACATGCATATGCGACGACATACAAAGTTGCAGCAATGGGTCAAGGCGAGACCTTATGGTTTCTCGGGGGTTTCAAGCCCATGGCGTCTGTCGTTACCATCAGATTGTGGCGCAGCTTGTCAGCATTTTTCAACTTGAACCCTTTCGTGCGATCTGCAGCACTCTTATAGAGCAGCTGTGGCGCGGTCGTTGCTGAGATGGGTTAAGTCTCGGTGACTGATAAAGGACCATTTCCATACACGCAGCTAGTGACTCATAGCATGGAATAATAGGTCTCGCCGCTGAGCTGCTTCTCGAATGTCTTACTTCCCCATTGCGCTGTAGACGGAAGCAGCCTTCTCGCTCGCAAAGTAGTGGCAGCACCCGCCTTAGCCGAATGCCACGAGACAGTGCAAACATAGTCACTGCAGGGAGACTTTTGCGTCTCTTGCGCTCTGTGCCGACCTCGCTGAAGTCATTGGATCACGCGGGCGTACAAAGCAGCGCTCCAGGAAGTGATGATTGAGGTGAGAGGAGGCTCGAATCGTCATTCGGGAAAATAGATATGTAGTTCGATTTCTCTTTGGACGGGGTTCACCTCTCTTTCCGATCCGCATTCGCTAGGTGACACAGTGATGGGCTCGTGGAGTATTGCGTCCTCACACTTAGCCGCACCATATAGCCATACCGTCGCGCTTGATGCCGAGTCACTACGTGCTTATATGGATGCGGCACGGAGCTTGATGCCCACTCTGCATGCAACCGGCTTGCGCAAAAAGCCTTCTTTGGTGTCAAGTCTCTGAGGGATATTCGTTACCGCTGGAAATGACAAGATGAAGAAGACACATACCTTCTGGCCCGGGTCTTCCAGTACGAAGTGATATCTTCTGAATACAGAGGCGACAATGATGAAAAGCTCCATCATACCCAAGTTACGCCCGATGCATCCCCTGTTCGTGCGTCAGAGAAATCATACTGCCGAGCAGATCGCTCTATAGAAGCTCACCTCGGACCGAACGAGAATGGGTTGAAGGCCTTCTGTAACTCAGTTTTGTCCCGCTCAAACCATCTCTCTGGACGAAAGATGTCCACATCACTCCCCCATACATCTGGGTCCCGATGTATTGTGTACGTCGGTACCGAGAGAATGGTTCCCTCGGGGAAATACCGGCCGCACACTGTCAAACCACCGGGAGGAACTTCACGAGGCAGTCCAAGACCTGATGTCGAGTGAATACGTAGACCTTCGTTGATGACGGCCTCGAGGTACGGTAGACGCTTGGCTTGTTCGTAGCTTATGACCGGGTCGTCGACTCCACCTAGAGCCGCATCGAGCTCTTCCTGGAGCTTGTGCTGAACCTCGGGGTTAGCCGCAAGGTAGTAGGCGATAGCGCAAGAAGAGCTGTATAGTATTTGATAAATCAATCCTGATGCACTTGCATCATATAGCAGGACATGTACTTCGATGTTGTGTCTGATCCCGCAATCAACTGCGTTAGCGCATCTGCTGTCAGCTCCTTTGCACCAAGTGGCCTTCCTTCTTCATCGCGGCCTGCCTGGAGCTTCGACAGTAGATCCGTCCTCTCCGTTGGCGGACTAGAGAGCCTCTTCGAGATTGCAGCGATCGCCATGCCTGCGAGCAGCTGGACAGACGTGTTGCCCTTACGGTACCATGGGACGAGACGTATGAGCCATGGCCGCCAGCGTGGTGGAAGCACGCCAATCGACGCAGAAAAGTCGCCACGTTCGTTGATGATTCGGACAGCAGGAACGTGTACAACCTCCGGTGCCCCTTTCTCTGACGAACCGTAGGACTCCATGGCAGATTCCTGAGAGAGAACGGTTGGAGCGATATCGGCACAAGCTTGAAGCATGCCGAAGGGTGCGCCGAAAGCTAAGTCACCTGTGAAAGTTTGTTAGTACAGTTAAGGTTTGCGTGCGGAGAGAAGACAAACCAATGATATCAAACGCGAGGTAATTGAACCAAGGCAAACAGTCCATCCAAACCCTACCACTGTGCCCATACCACCCTTCACCTTCCTCACCCTTGCAGTCCAGCCGCGCCAGCTCATACAAACGGTCCCACTGTCGCAGAAGCGCGGCCACATGGACACGGGTGTACGGCTCAAACTCAAGCACGCTTTTCTGTGAGAAGACGTGCGCGACAAGCTTGCGCTTCCGCGTGTGCTCGGTACGAGAGCGTGTACTCATGAGCCCGCGCGTGATCGACACAAACGCGTCATAGAAATCGGACTTCGTTGCCCCGTTCCCGTGCGCGTACACCTCTTGAATCGCGCGCGGGGAGGCGACGGAGAGATGGTTCGGCGCGAGGCGAACAAATGTGCCTGAAGTTTCATGCAGGGCTGTCAGTGAGGATAGTGAGACCCTGGGGAAGCGAGATTGCATCATACCATGTTGCTTGTGCAGTTCGTGTACGACTTCAGAACGATGGCCTTGAGCTGCGATGCGTCCAAGCCAGATGTCCGAGAACCTTGCCAGGTTGGGCCCTGGATAGGAGCGGAGCGCATGTGGATCTTCAGTATACGGCACCAGATGAATGAACGCGATCACGAAGAGGAAGAGCAAAGCGAGCAAGACGAGCGCCGTTGCATTCATGACGCCCCTAGATGCGAACGCAAACGATACTCCTGCGAGTGCGCAACAGCCTTTGCCGGTTTAAATATCCCCTACGAATACGGATCCTCGAGCCGAGCTGCACTTGGTGAGCGAAAGACACGTAACGGCGTGAGGTCGACGTCTATGGCACCACTGAACCCATCTGGATTCCGTCGGTCTCACCAGAACGTCAGCGTTACCACACGCCACAGGTCATCTTGCAACGCACCTGTCCTAGTTATGGCTTCAAAGAGTAAGGTACTGCTTGCAAGATCAGGCAGATGTGACCTTTCCTTCACTATGAATAGCTCTCTTTCAGTGTCCGATGGGCTCTTCGCGAATGTGGGCATGCAATGGATGCATCATGTGTATGGAGCAATACTGCCGTTGAATAGTTGTGGAGGAGAAGGAACCACGCACTCTCAATCGGGGATGACAGAAGTGTGAGTTCTAGGAAAGAATTTGCGCTCCCAGATACCTTCCAGTTCGTGTTGAGTGTTGCGTTCTATAGCGTTCTATAGGTTACAGTTCAGTTCAGTAATCTTGATGCCCGCTAGCAATACTATGATCATCGGTAAGCGACAGCTGACAAGCGGGCCAACTGTGAGCGCAACGAGGCTGTGGATGAGAACAGGTGGAAGCGGAACCTCGAGAACGCTCTTATGAATAGCACCGGGGTCATGAGGATCTGGTCATGAGACGTCCATGGGATCGTTTTTCCAACTGCTTAGCGTGGCGAGGCTACTAAATGACTGCACTGTTGTAGAGGACCACAGTGGCACGGACGAAAGCATCACTGTAGGGCCGCCACCGGTAGTGAACTTGAACATGAAGTTGAAACACTGAACCGGGATCAGTCTGCAAGTCTTCATTGGTTTGTTAGATACTCACCTGGGTCACAATCTACATGAATGAAGTCCATGCTGGACGACGTGCAGCGGGAGGTTGAAGCCATAGCCGAACGTGCCACAGTGACTTACTTGATCGGTCCTCCGGACTCAGAGAGCGCGTGGCGCCACGTGGACAACCGTCGTCTCCCGCCGCCCGGTGTCACTGTCTCCCAGCCTCGCTCCTTACATCCATTGCCACAGCACCCTGAACCTGCTGTCCGAACTCGAGCCTCCTCGTCGACCATTAATTCTACCATCACAAAGATTCGCTCCTCCTTGTAGAGCGAGTGTGCCTATTCCCATCCGTGTGCGCGCGTTGTCAGCTCGTGGAGTCGTGTTCAGATCCCCGGATCATAGTGCGTAAGGGCTCAATCCATTGCTAGTTGCGTTTTCGTCATATCGCTTGGCGTACCTCGCAGGTTCCAAACCGTGTCCTCTAGAAGTAATGTCGAGTCGTTGGCATGCATAACGTCTCACGAGCAGCACCGCAGTCGTCGGTTGCTGCTTCTGGGGTCGCCAACCTGAAAAAATCTGGTTTCATTTGAGAGTTCTTCTCGCCCGTCGTACGTTTGCCATTCCCTTCATATATGTGAGATGATGCAACAGAGCCGCACGCTCATCTTGAGTGTCCCGCGCCATGCTCTATGCCTAAGATATGCATGACACTGCTGATGGTGGTTGCAAGGGGGGCGACTGCGGCGCGAAAACTCTAGAAAGTCGGATGGGGCAACTCGTGCAAGGTTTGCTTCTGCTCCTCTCTTCATTGATGTGGTTGTTCTGACTTGCCTGAAATTAACTTGGAGCGATATCTTGCGATCCTATGACCCCTACAGGTCACCAGGCCCCTATCACCCTGAGCATGCAGACGGGTTCCGTCAAACAGACAAAGGCTTCGCAAGGTCCGATAGAATAACAATGGACATAGGCCCTTGATGAACATGCACCATTTGTTGGTACCAGGAGTCTCGGATGCTCAATATGCCTGGCCTGATTGATTAGATTCGGGGGTCGGAGGCGCATCAATGGTGCTTGTGAGGAGTTCCGTGCATCATTCGAGTCTCAGTTGGCGCTCACTGCTGATCAGAGGACGGCTACAGACGAGCGGTGGTGCGCCTACGAGCTCGTATCTCATTCCGTTGCGGCTACATGTCACTCGTCCCGCGTTTTGCTCTTGATTATGACGTCCCAAACCGCATAGGAACGGTTTGAAGATCTTCTAGCGTCGCCGCAGCGCCGCGGTGTCAATGCGGGCGCTTGTCCTCTTATCGGCTCCGGAGATGCTGCCTGATGCTTCCTCGATTCAGGTACACAGATCTACTTCCACGTACCCATTGGCTCCAGCTGCATGGACTGGACCCGCCGGCGAGGAGCGAGGAGCGATCAAAGACTGCTTTCCGCACACCTCGCTAGTGCGACGACATATGGATGTATCACGTCAATCAAAGGGCGCCGCGGTACCGCAGGGCTGTGCAGGGTCTCCTCACCATTTCGGCCCGAACACGGTGTAGAGGAGCTATAACAGTCCTACCTTTGTGATCGCGCACGCCGCCCGTCGACTTACCGCAGGCTCTACTCACCATGCCGGGTTGGATGAACAGCGCAAAGGCCCCGATCGCCGCCGTCACCTTGGAATGCATTATCTATGGTGCGTAGACCTCTCGGCTCCGAGAAGAGGACATCATGACAGACATGTCAATCCACAGGATTCGCAACATGCACATTTGCGATGACGGTGTGGGTGCTCAACGATCGGCGGAAGGTCCCGGTGAACACGGCGATGCTCCTCATCGCGGCTGTGCTATGGCTGTTGGCTACGATAGTGCGTGTGGGATCTCCCAAAAGTCTGTGAATGCTACTGAAGCTAGCTGTTGTGCTATAGAGAGCCTGCACAGACATCGCACAATTGGTGACGGCGTTTGGTAACGACAACCTTCGGACCCCGACAGGTCCCTTCGACTATCTCTTGGACTTCAGCCATGGTCTTTTCGTATTCGACCAATGCCTCTATTATATTTCCACCATTATCGGAGATGCCGTTGTCGTGGGTACACTCTCAGAAGTCTTCGCAGGTCAAAGAAGGCTGACCCACGGATGTAGATCTTCCGATGTTATGTTGTCTGGAAGAAGTGGTATATAATTGCGTTCCCATGTCTGACCTGTGTCGGTGCCATATGCAGCTTCGCATGGGTGGAATGGTGCTTCGCGAAGAGTATCGCTCCTATCAACTGGATCTTAATGGCTTTTGCCTTCACGCTCGCTACAAATCTTATGGCCACTGGTAAGCCGTTTCCGTCCTTCCAAGGAGCTATCTTCATGTCACCCTGCGCAGGACTTCTCGCATACCGTATCTGGTCTGTCGGAGCGCAGACCTATCGCAACTTCGACTCGACGTACAAGCGTAGCCCCCTCCGGCCCATCCTCTTCGTAATCATCGAGTCAGGCATGGTATACTCCGCCATGCTCACCATCGCACTCATAACTGTCATCCACGCCCCTGCAGTTGAGTGGGTGGTCAACGGCGTCGTATGTCATTTGAAACAATGTCTCGCACGCTTAGTTGCTTACGTCCATTCTAGATGACTTCCCTCATCTCCCTCATCTTCAACATGGTCTTCGTGAGCATTGGCATGACGCGGAACCTGAACGGCTCAACCGCCGTGCGCTCCTCAATCCAATCCGGTCCAAACATGCCTGTGCCACTCAGCGGCATGCTGCGCAACGCGACACACGGCACTGCGTCGTCGGGTTCACACACTGCAGGTGCCTCAATTGAAGGCCCGACGACACCGAAGGTCTTCGACTACAAGCCTGAGGAATCGTATCAATACGCCTAGTGTAATGACAAGTCTGGTCGGACGCCGCGTGGTGGGAACGTCTGTAGCTGTACGATGAAGATGTTGAGTGGCGGTCAGCTGGGGCTGTTGTACATATGTACTTGGTACAGTAGTAACTTATTGACTATAGCTGACATACCCGAGCTTGTCAGGGTAGTTACTGCCCTTGTAATGTCACATTGACATTTTCCTACATCGAGACGTGCCAGTGTGATGCAAACTGTCAATAGGATATCGTTTCCCTGAGTAAGGAACACTGGTGTTACGGGCCCTGCGACTGTACAAAAATCGTACCCTATGCGGTACTCTACACGAACAAAGACCATCGCGGCCACTCGTCATCCACCGGGGTGGCGAGCGCCGTGTACCGTCTCCATATCAGCCACAAAGGATGATGCTGCCGATGACGAACAGAGATGGAAGGAGAAAGACGGCTGGAGAGTGTACTCCGATGGATCAGACATTGACGGGGGTGTGGGCGCAGCTGCCGTATTGTATGCCCCGGGTCAAGCACCCCAGGTCCTCCGTTACCACCTAGGGGCCTCCACAGACCACTCGGTGTACGAAGGGGAACTCATCGGGATCGCCCTAGGCATTGAGCTCCTACACCGTGAACAAACGTGCCGAACAGTGTCCTGCGCCGCGGACAACACTGCCAGCCTACGAGCGACCCAGAACCGGAAACCACACCCCGCGCATTACCTCGTCGATGAACTCTTGAGACGGATCGAGGCACTACACAGAAGGCACCCCGGCATCGACCTCACCCTACGATGGGTGCCGGGCCACAAAGGGATTGAGGGAAACGAGGCCGCTGATGTAGAGGCAAAGAAGGCTGCGCTGGGAGACAGCAGCCCAGCCCAAGACCTCCCGGCCTGGCTGCGGAAGAGGGGCACCCTCCCCAAAAGCGTATCGAAGGTCCGACAGACCCTCCAAGCTGACATCCAACGTCGAGCGAAGGATGAGTGGAAACGCTCCCCCAGAGCCGCCCGCATGGGCAGGATCGACGGCAACATGCCATCGAAAGCTTACCGACGACTTGCAGAACGACTCCCCAGACGCCAGGCGAGTATCCTTATTCAACTCCGTACCGAACACGTCCCTCTCGAGTCATACCTGCACAGAATCCAACGAGCCGACTCACCCATGTGCAAGCAATGCGGCGCGGCCCCAGAGACGGTCTACCACTACCTACGCGAATGCCCAGCTTACAACACGCAACGAGAGCGACTCGACGGCGACGCGGGGGAGGCCGCTACGCAACTCCGAACGCTCCTGAACACGCCCCGGATGATGCCACACCTCTTCCGCTACATACATAACACCCGCCGATTCCACGCCACCTACGGCGACATCACAGCGCGCAACCGAACTGCACGAACAGACCGAGGGAGCATGGGAGCCGAGGGACAGGGAGCAGGACAGGAGGAACGATAATGACGACAGGACGACAGGACGACCTTAACGACGTACTATACACCACACCCACCCGGAGCCTCGGCGACGGGATGCTCAGCGAGGAGGACATGGGAGGCTTGAGAGAGAGGGGAAACACTCCGAATGTACCGTCTACATAGGGCCTTGCCCTCAGCGACGTAAAATGGATCTAACAACAACAACAACTACACGAACTAGTACGAATCGTATATCGATCGGAGTGCTGAACGACTCCAGCGCGTTGTTTGGAACGCCAAGACAACTGCCCATGTCTCAGAGCTTATGGCGAACATCATCGTCCCATTGCAGTCCGGACTGTTGGAGATGTAAGCGATTTCATTTATGAGGGTAAGGGGGACTCACCAGAAGTACTTGTCTGCTGAGACGGAAAAGCTTGTTGCGGAACGGGGATGCATGATCCAGAGAGCGGGTTTCCGGAGGGTTTTCAAGTGGCTCGAACGTCTCGAGAGACTGAACAAACTGTCCCCACGTCGCGTCACTAACGATGGGAGCTCGCACGAACGGTTCGACACCCATTTGCTCCACGATGTCATGCATTAGCGGAAACACCGTCTCAAAAGCTGTGTCCTCCATGGCCGCGAAGCCTTCACGAGTAAGCAGTCCTTCTTCGGTGTACCATGCGAGGTCATCCTTGATGCACTGGGCAACGTATAGATCGATGAGTGGTTGTGGTACTCCCTCTGCGACTGCAGAGTCATAGGCCATGCGAGCTCCGATGGCTTCGACTAAAGAAGCAGAACGTGGCAGAACAAATGAAGCATAGACTTCGCTCCGGTGGCCATGCGCCTCGACCACTTTGCGACATTCGTTGAATATAGCGCTCTCGTGCCGAGCAAGCAGACACAACGGATCCGCGGCTTCTGGTACTAAGTACCGTCCTTGAACCAGTTCGCTTGCCAGTCCTGATATAGAATGAGGTGGTTAGCTATTTTCTCACCTGGAGGATGCCGACTCACGAATTGATAGCACTAGAATATCGCCTTCGGCGATGCTAACTCCCCGCAGAGAGTTCTGCAGCGCCACAGTTAGCGGAACGAGAATAAATGGTCGAAAGGATGATGACAGACCAGTTGAGAAATAATCTGATTGTAGCCAAAAAGACCTTGAGCACCACATCGCTCGGACAGTGCAAGCTGTAAACTTTGGGCGGGCCGCATCGCCATGGCCTTGAAGATGGTAGCGCACGCATGCCTCACCCGTGGATCAGAAGTGACATCCGTGAAGCGCGATATCATGTGCTTGTACATAACTTGCAAGACATGTGCATAGGCTGTGGCGTAGAATATGGGTAGCTGCTGAGTGCGGAATGAGATAATTGGAAGACGAGAGCCGTTGGGACCCCCAATCGTGCGACGCGTGGAGTACTTGAATGCAATGTGTGCTGCGGTCTGAAGCATTGGGATAGAGACCGCGCTGATGCACAGTGTACCGACGCCGATACGCGAGATAGCCTTGAGGAAATCACCATGTACGTCATGTGACTTTTCTAGGGTGCCAAGGAGGGCAGTAGAGGGTATATTGACGTGCTGAAACGTGGTCATGGAATGGTTCACGGGTTCCGCTCCATCGCGATGTGGGAGAAGGCTTGAGACCAAATGTTAATATGAGTATCAAAGCGTAGCCTAGGAAGACACATATGCTTACCGAGATGTGATACCTTCGCACATGCAAGACCCATCGTTGAGAGTGACCACGAATGGTCTGACACCTCTTCGCTCTCTGTTGATGACAAGCTGCGCGAAGACGACTGCAACACAGGTACGGCCTAGCACGGGGACTGTGGGGGGCATGTATCTGTTTCAAATGCATGGGCGTTCATCAACGTATAGTTCGCCCACCACTCACTTCGAGTTATCCAAACTGGGACTGTGGAGATCAAAGCTACCGTCTGGAAGAAGCGTCGCAGTAGTTCCCAGATTAAAGGCATCCAGACCATGTCCAACTGATAAACATCGTCAGTCGGCATCACGAAGCCACTTGGGGCGTTCCTAACCTTCAGTCAGGCAGAATTGACCGCTGCATGGACGGATCAATCATCGTGTCCTCGCACGAGCATGCGACTGTTATCCTTACATTGTTGTATAGTCGGCCAAGCTTTGAGCTAGTGGGAGCAGATCCTTCCTCTGGGGCAGATACCTGCTGATAGTACCCAGGCATAAATTGTACTGAATTGTCAACAAGGTGACCGCCGAGCCATCGAGGCAAACAATTGGATCTTGGTGCACATTCCACAGGTTCGGAGAGAGAGCTACAACATCTTGTAAAGTCAAGCCTGAGACACGTGTCATGGGTGACTCTACAATGGGACATCCGATCCACTCACCGTAGGCTTTGGAGATTGACTCTGCGCGAAGATAAGATACCTCTCCGGTCTTCAGAGCTAAGACATGTGGAGTCTGCCAAAGCGCGGTCTGCAAGAGCGACTCAGTGGGCCACATATCGGAGGGGTTGTCTTGTGCCGTCGCCAACCCATGTGTTCTTAAGTAGGAGACAGAGTTATGATATGTGGATGTGGTCTTTGTTGCGGGGTACCTTTCTGGTATCGCAATGCGCCGACCCGCCAGGAGTTGGATGCGTGTCACGGGCCACCTTTTGACGGAGAAAGCACGGGCTGCATGACTCGGAGGTACGGAATTGGAAGGTCAAACTACTGCTCCCTCAGTGGCCGACGATATGGGTGTCCTATCCGCGCTACGTAGCGTTCACACTTACATGCTGTGGAGCCGACGAGAGACCATTGCTTCAATTGTTCAATACTGAGAGTGACACGTCAGCTCTGGCCACAATGCAGTCGGCTATGAGGTTTTAAACACTTCACAGGGAAGGTCAGTTGCTATGACTAGTACGTACCGGTCCATGTTAAGCCTGTTCGCCGTGCTCGGTGCCTCAACGGTTCGTGTCAATCGGCGAATATTACGTGAAGTATGATCGATTAGATCGACCTTCATGCGGTACTCAAATTGCCTTCATAACTTATGGGAGACTATCGTGATACTACTGACTGTCCGACACTAAAGTGGTAATTAGCACTAATTGTATGAAACAGTTAGTAGAACGTATTACCTGAGCTTCGCCTCTGGATGAGAGCGTAGATTTGCGCAGGCACCGCGGATGAGTGGAGCCGTTTTCATATTCGTCTGCTGACAAAAATAACGGCAGTGCACTAGCAAATCGCTCCCACTCCGGGTCACTGACAATAGGAGCACGAACGTAGGATTCTACGTCCATCCCATCAATGAACGTTTCCATCAGCGGACCTGCCGCGTCAAAAGCGAAACGCTCTTGCTCGGCGAAGTCAGCACGAGTGAAGAGTCCCGCCTCCACGTACCACGCAAGGTCTTCTTTAACGGCCTGACATACGTAGAGGTCGATGAGGGGTGCGGGAACATCATCGCTGAGCGCTGCTTCGTATGCCATACGAATGGCAACTGCCTCAATGAGCGATAGGCATCGCGGCAGAACGCGGGATGCAAACTCTCCGCTCCGATGACCGTGGGCTTTGGTAATATCACGACATTCCGCGAAGACGGCGGCCTCATGCTTCGCAAGGACACCGCTAGGGCGCGCGGGTGGCGGCAGCGCGTACCGCCCCAAGAGCAACTCACTAGCGAGCCCTGAGACCAATCCATACGTCAGCTGCGCAGTGGAGACAGGCACTCGCTTTGGCAACCCACGGATTGACAGCACCAAAATATCGCCCTCTGCGATGATCACTCCACGAAAGTCGCTCTACCGATACATGTGTGAGCAAGCGCATGAGTGATCCGCGTCACTAGGATGATCGGAACGCACCAGCTGCGACACGATCTGGTTGTGAGCAAATAAACCTTGCGCGCCACATCGTTCCGACAGCGCCATGTGCAAATTTTGGCACGGGCGCATGGCGGCTGCTTTGAACACTGTCGCAAAGGCATGCCGCACCCGCGCGTCTACTCCCCCATCCGTGAAACTCCTCGTCATGCGTTTGTGCAGCGACTGCAGGACGTACACCTGCGCAGTCGCATAGTATACAGGAAGTTGCTGGGTGCGGAAGGTAAGGATTGGTAACGGTGGTCCATGGAATCCGCCGATCATGCGGCGTGTCGAGTATTTGAATACGATGCGCGTTGCGATTTGTAGTAGAGGAATGGCGCATGCACTAAGGGAAAGCGTGCCCACGGACACACGCCAGATGGAGGTAAGGAAATCTTCGTGTGGTGTTTCAGACTTGTCGAGGTGGCCGAGTAGAGCTGAGGAGGGCAAAATGACGTGGTTGAAGTGTGTTATGGAGTGGTTGACAGGCGCAGCGCCGTGCCGAGGAGGAAGGAGCCTTATAAGAGTCGAATATCAGCATGTGGGTTGGCATTGGATCTCGTACATTGCACGGAGAAATATACCTAGCGGTGACACCCTTAGACATCGTCTGCCCGTCGTTCAAGTTTACAAGGAAGGGGCGGATTCCCCGTGCTTCGTGATCAACTCGGAGCTGCGCATAGACTATTGCAATACAGGGACGACCCAGCACCGGAATGGTTGGTGGCATGAACCTGTTTCCGCTCAGAACTGCCGAGCTTGGACTAACAGGTACGCTTACTTCGCATTTGCTGCTGTCGGGCAGTGAAGATCGAAACTGCCGTCGGGCATGAGGGTTGCAGTTGTACCGAGGTTAAATGCATCCAAGCCATGCCCGACTGTTGGCGATGGTATATGATATGAGGTCATCTCACCAGGGCACTCTAATGTGAACGCACCTTCTGTAAGGCAGAACTGACCACTGTAATGGGTGACACCAGTTCAATGGGGCTTATATGTATAGGACCATAGTGCTTACATGGTCTTGTACTCGAGCAGGCTCGCGGCCAGCGTAAGAAGATCCTTCCTCTCCTGGAGATATGCGCTGATTGTCCCGAGACACAGGTTGTATTGTATGGTCAGGAGGGTCGTTGCCGCCGCGTCGAGAGGTAAAATCGGGTCCTGGTGCATAGTCCAGAACTTCGGAGACAGCTTCGCAATATCTTGCAAAGTGAGACCTGCTCCGACGACGCAGGTCAGCCGTGTCGTCGATGAAGAGGGCGAACTTGATCACCATAAACTTTGGCAATAGACTCCGCGCGAAGATACGATGCTCCACTGTAGTCTGCCACAGATGATGGCGCATGTTCCCAAAGTTCTGAGTGAAGTAGTGGTTCCGAAAGCCATCTCATGTTGTAGGTGTCGGCCTCTCTCCGTGTCGTTCTTATATACCGTCAAGGATGGCAGAATGAACTGAAGTTGATGGTCGCGAGAAGGGCTCTGCGAAGCACAACTATCAACGAGCCTATTTGTGCGTGTCGACGAGAAGAAGCTTGAGGTGTGGGGAGCGTCAACATAAACATCGCAGCAGAAACAACATGCCGTGCGAAGCCTCACGTTGATGATCGTGGGAGGATTGTATCACGAAGAGTGAAATTTTGTACACAGAATCTGGGGGGAGCGTGCGTCCACGCGATGCGAATGTTATCGACGAGTTGTCGTCGCACCTATTCGGAAGCTTATCCCTTCAGCCAGGCACTGGGTGCTAAGCAGTATACCGGTCGCAAACAGTCGACAGCGCGCAGTACCAATACCTGCCAGGATTGACCAGTATTCCGGATGATAACGTCAGAAACCTTGCTTCTGGAACTCAGCGGTGGGAACGCACCTTCGAGCGACCCTCAAAGGTCAGCGAGCATACTGCGACGCTCTCGCCTTTCTCACTCGTGACCATCGAATCATCGGCCCAGACGGTGCAGAGATAGACGTGTCCTCAACAATTTCTCACCTCCCGTGGCGTGTGAAGAAACGAGTCCCTCTCGACTCGAAACGCCGGCTTGTCTAGCGTAGTCAAGCCAAATATTGAATGCGTGGATGACAGATGCCGCCTTATCAACGTCTCAAAGACTGCATGCTCCGGCGATTGACACTTATAGAAGTTCCATAGGTGTTGGTCGAGGACATGAGCCGTGTCGACCAGCGACCACGATTCTTCTCTTTGTAGCACCTATGAGTTGCGATGCGGGGATTATCACTGAGCACGATTTTCTACAAAAAGGTTCGGTGACTTACATAGTAGCTTCTCAAATGGATCGCGCTTGTACCGTGGTATGGATGATAGTTGCTCTGCGCTGGCAGTACGCACTGGGAAGTGCAAGTGCGTTGTTATGATGCTGACGGCTGGATTCAATGGAATACAAGGTTTAGAATATGCACAACAGCCTAGTCTGTAAAAGCTTGCATCTTCGGGGAGAGCAAACTTCGGACTGAACGTTTTCGAGAGAGCGGGGTCTTCGGTTGATGAAAAGCACTGCATGCGAATATCGAGAAAACTCCGGCGATTTTGTGGGACTTTGAGTAGCCGAGCACAAACACGAAAGTAAACACGCTGCGGATGTGTTAGGGACAAGCACGGGTGGCAAGCGAAGACTCGGTCGGTCGTCGCTGGTGTCTCCGGAACGGGGACCATCTAAGCGCTTCCTTCACCTCGTCTCCTCACAACCGCCCACTCTCCCCTCATAATGTGTTTGTAGTCTGCCTACGGAGACTACGTCTCCTCTGCCATCTCCTCCTCGTCCTTCTTGTCCTTCTGGGTCCCTCACTCTCCCATCGTCTTGACTAGCCTGCAGCCTGCAATGCTCCCGCTCTTCATTTGACCTCGGAGCACTTAGCAAGGGGCCTCGCTGTACGACAAGTAACAGCCTCTTCTTGCACCCAAACAAGGCTACGCGGTACACCCTGAACGCGCCAGCTCTACAGTACATGTGCGACTCCTTCTATTACCATGGATACAAAGGCTTGCTTAGACCCACGATAGTCGCTGCCTCAAAACCGCCTCTATGCCTGAGCGTACTGGCTCCGCCTGCGAATTCTAGCCCCATACTGGTGCAGGACGAACGGGATTGGTATCATAGCCACGCTGATCCCGCCCAAAACCGAGCACGCGCGTCCAACACCCAAGTTCCTGAAGAACGCCGTCGAGAACAACGGGAAACCCGCGCCGACGGACGACCGGAACAGGTCGTTCCCTGCCAGCACCGACGCCGCATACTTCGGATAACTGCACCGCCGTGTCGCTGTCAGCTACTGCCGCAACACGTTCGACGACCATGGACGATTGCGACGTACCAGTCCTGGAGGTAGTTGAGGCCAGCCTGGAAGAGGAGGAACGTGCCCGCGGTGAAGAGGACGCTCCCGAGGACGGGAACGATCCACGGTACGCTCGCCTCGCTCGTCCACCCAAACCAGAACAAGCTGACTGGAAGACAGAGCGCACCGATCATAGCGGGTGGAAGACGGTCCTCCGGCACGAACCGCGCGCCCTCTTCGAACTTGGGCTTCACCCTGTACAACAGATATGGTACGAAAAGCGCATACGTCACTAGGGCACCGACGAACAGACCCTGTTCCTCATGGTCCGTCAGTCCCGCCGCTCTTGGTCGCAGTGTGGACGCACCATGAACGCGAGCCCGTTCTCGCCAAGGTTGAACCCATGCTCTTCCACGAACACAACCTGGAAGGACTCAATGAAGATGTACAAGATGCCGTACACCAGCATGATGTAGAGATTCCACGCGGCGACGATCGGCTCTGTGAATGAGAGCACGAACGGCCGCACAAGCGTCATCCTTGCGACCTCAGCAAGGGTCATCTCCTCGCTCTCTATCTCGCCTTCTGACTTGAGGCTCGGGTTGCCTGTGAGACGGCGCAGGCGCGTCGCGCGGCGGTAGAGGATTCTGCATGTATGTTCAGCTTCAATACTTCTCAACAACGGGGAGTACTCACGCCGCGGAGCTAGTTTCGGGGAGGAACACGAAGAGGAAAGCCAGCGCAGCGCCGCTGAGCCATAGGAGCGGCCATATCGTCCAACGCCAACCATTTGCCTGAGCGGCAAATCCACCTATGAGCATTCTCTCAATGTGAGTGATCTTTCAAAGTGTACCGCGCGACCACGACTCACCAATGGTCGGTCCGAGCACAGGCCCGCACACGGCGGCAAGACCCCACAGACCAATCACGACCCCACGATCCTCTGCTCCCCACATGTCCGCCAGACTAGCACCCCCTGTCGCAAGCGGTGGGCTGCCGACAAAGCCTGCGAGGAAGCGCAGAGGAAGGAGCGTGCCGAGATTCTCGCTGAGGGCGGTGGGGACCTGGAGCGCGACGAATACGGTCAAGCACGCGATGTACACGGACGTGCGGCCGAGCTGGGGGATCTCAGACAGCGGGGCGAGGAACATGGGCCCGATCCCGTATCCGAGGACGAAAAGCGAGAGGCCGAGCGTCGCGGCGACGTCAGAGATGCCAAACTGCTGCGCGATGAGGTCGGTTCCCGGCGAGTAGATTGCGGAGCCGATGTAGATGGAGAAGGTGAGGAAGCAGATGTCGAACGTGACGAAACAGCGTTTCGCGAAGCTCCACTGCGGGGCGAAAGAGCGGTCAGTCGTACTGTCTTCGCCT
Organism: Fomitopsis palustris; assembly: GCA_029783445.1. Lineage (NCBI taxonomy): Eukaryota > Fungi > Basidiomycota > Agaricomycetes > Polyporales > Fomitopsidaceae > Fomitopsis > Fomitopsis palustris. Next base: position 37,419 of record JARAOQ010000047.1, read on the forward strand.
ATCTGAAGCTAGATGCTAAGTTTCTCTTCAGGGCGTGCTGCGGGAGAGGGCGAGCGCAACACGCCCGTAGATGCAATGCAGTAGGCCACCTCTCTGCGGTTGTGGACGCATATACGGACAACCGGCTCAGCCAGCCAGCCATGTTGTCATTTTCGCGTCGACAACGCAGGACGGGGTCCTCGCTGGCGTCTTTGAGACGTGCCCACCAGCGGGGTCTCTCGTTCTGCATAGGCAGCGCACTGCACCGCCAGCGTGCGGGAGTTAGAATATGGGCCTCGCCATATAGGCCAACCGTGCCCGGATGGATATCAAGCGCCTTTGCCTCCCGGAGTGCTTCGCTCCTAGAGAGGGGATGCTGTCTTAGGTCCCCGCTGGTGTAAGGTCCCTGTCGGTGCCTGGAGACCCTCTCCCAAATTTTCGTTGCCCCTGGGCTAGTCTTGCAGATCCCCAAGCCTATGCTCTACTTGATAACTCGATCGTTGCCCTGGTCGTGATATGCTGTCCTCAGAACTGCCTCGGCAAAGTACCACTCTCAAAGCGGCCCTCGGTCAAGGCAGAATGCCCATTGCGAACTCGCATTGCGGTGCAATCGTATATGCTGCAGTCGCGTCCATTGACGACAGCAGACGCATATATTCCAACCTCTCTATATGCGCTTAGCAGGCAGCTATGCGACAATGTCCCGGTGCCTGGTGCACAACTAGGATTGCCCGAGCCTGAGGGCCTCGGGGTCGCATGTACACGACCGCTGCCGTCGTTTGCGCCAACAATGTGATGCATGCGCAAGCGTGGCCGAATGCTTCATGACCTCCCTATGCGCTGTTCGCTCACAGGCGAGAGAGACGGATGTCTTCCGTGTCCCCAATACAGGAGAGAACGCGCGCGGACTCACATTCATGGGATACTCGGGATCATCGGGCCCATACCAGTCAACAAGGGTCGCGTTCGCCTTGTCTTCGCGGACCTCTTCGATCTCGTCTTGCTGAACCTCCGGTGGGAGCATACCCTCTTCGGGGTCGTCAACCTTCTTGGGACGGAGCGTGCTCTCCTTCTCCACGATTGTGCTCGCACGGTCGCTCCGTCTGGTCTGCTCCGATGCCCTGGACTGACCGGAGTTTCTTCTGCGCAGAGGGCCACTGGGCTGATCGTTCAGCGTCGTGTCGTCGGCCGATGGCTCAATGGACTTTTCCTTCATGGGCTTGCGGGCGTATTTCTCCGGAATCTGAAAGCCTTCCTTCTCTTCGGCGTATTGAAAGAGGCGTCGACCGGAGCCGTAGTAGACGAGCTGGCCGAGTGTTGACTCGTGTATGAGGTCGGGTACGTGCATCCTGGCCTTGTGCGTGTTGTCTGGTAGTCTCTCGCTCCGGGCGTCGATGTCGGGGTAGAGTGTGGGGATAGGTTGTGGGGAGAAACTGCCTCGCCGACCGCGCGCAGGCTATATGCGCCATGGGCGTACAGGTTACTAATCTGCGTGTCGCGCACTCGACGGGTAATGAGCCAGCAATGGCGGGATGACGCGCACGCGACGGTGACGTCGTCGACCGCGATCCACGCCGAGGAGCAGTGGCGTTGCGCGGGGATCCCTATTTGGACGTTGACACACCAAAAATGGCAGATCCCGTCCTCTGCGAGCGTCGTGGACGTGCGCCATGTCCGTTCTCCGTCCCCTGTGCGCGAGAGTTGAAACTACGACGTAAGGCTGGGATCATTTCCTGTACAAAATAATCTCTGTCGAAGGCAAGGGTTGGCCCTCCATCGCTGACATTGTATCGCCTTACTGAGTTAGTTCGCGACCCAGCTCTCTGGACAACCCACTGCCGATCGACCCATGTGAACGTACTATCCGCGAAACCTAAGTCAGGCACTCTGAGGTGGAGGCGAGAACAAGACTCATGAATGCAAGTACCTGCTAAGGTCCCTGGTATGCATCACGAGTGCTCATGTGCACTGTCGCACCAAATTCGGTACGCATATGGACCATATACGCCCTCGGCTCCTTGATGCCGCAAATCTGGGGATGCTGCTGTCGTCGCAAGGTAGCTGCTTCAATTGTGCTTTGCCTGCCGCGGTGGAGGCTTGTCTTCCTCGTGCGATATGTTCCCACTCAATTCTACTTTGGCAACTACACTTCTGGGCGGGACGATCCATTTTCTACATTCTTTCCGGGACCACGGCCCTCAGCCAAGTTGTGGTGCCCGGCGAAGTCTCTGCACAGCGTCTCTGCGACAATGTCCATGTGTACGAGTCGTCTAGAGCTGCATGACACGCGCACAGTCCTGATAACTGCGGGATGGGCGAAATATGTCGCAGAGCGTTGCCGTGCGAATGAAGCACCTTGCGCCTCGTACAGACAGCTCGCTCTCGCCCTCGCTATACACCGGCTCAGCATTGAAAGCGCTGCGTGCACTATATGCGCGACGTTCATGCACACATACACTGTTAGGAGCAATATGATGTCTCTGGCTTCTGTGCCCAGTCTCTCATAGCCATTTTCATGCAGTTTGGGTCACACTACTTTGGTATCGTTTCAACCCTAGTACGATCCGGCACGGCCTGACGGACGCCAGTGCCTCTCCTTTGCGACAGGCTTTCCCTCGCGTCTCCTCTCACTACCCATCCGATGTACAGTGCGCTGTCGGATGTGTCAGTATGAGTTGCCTTTAAACCTTGGAGAGCGTTCCTGTGGTGGTACCTCGCGGCACTATAGCGGAGACCAAAGCCGTTCAACAACTCATGCCGCGGCACTACGAGTGGCGGTGCTGGACAAGCCGTCTTGACCGGACCCATAGGATATGTATCAGCAAGACCGCTTGCTGCGTTGCGTCGTCCAGTGCCCCCCCCCCCCCCCCCCCCCCCCTCCGCCGAGCTTGAGCACGACGTACTCAGAGGACACTGAGATATGCGAGCCAAACTCCCCGAGTCGGACGTTCCTCGCACAATGCGGGAAGCTATAGTATATGATTCAAAGTCTCGCAATCAAGTGAGAAACTTGGGGGTGCGAATACGATATCGATTATGAACATACACTCGAAGGACAGGACAGCATACACACAGGCTTTGTCCGCATTTCCTCAAGCATGAGCCAAACTATACGATCCCCGGGTAAATGGAGGTACACCGTCTTTGCCAGCCCATCAACGATCCCCCTCACCACGTTCATCCCTGGATGCTTGCATCCTCGCTCCGGGAGCTTGGATCATATGATTCCACTGAGTGCATGCTGCTTTAACAACTCCTGCAAGGTCGTCCCGACAGCTCTCAGTCAAGCGGGTCTCTGAGCGTATGTGTTGGTTGCAAAGCAGCATGTACCCATCTAAATCTGAATCATTATTTACAGTTCCTCATGGAGCGGCGCAACCACAAGAGGTAGCTCTGGCTTCACACCGTCCTTGCCTACCGTGGGGTAGCGCATTGTTGCGATGGAACATACTATCTCCTTATCGGAAACGGTGAATTTGAATGCATCGAGGAAGACGGAGAGCATAGCCTCTGATGTGTATGGTGATCGACATGGAGAGCGTAGTCAGAGAAGGCGAATACTTACTCAGCTCCATCTCTGCAAACTTCAGCCCACTATATATTGAAGGTGAGCGTCAAATGCACGATGCTATCCAGACGTGACGAGGATACCTACATGCAAGTCCTATTACCACCAGCAAAAGTCATTCTGCGTGTGGACATCGGAGCATCAGTCAGTCCGACTCCATGATGTGAGACGTGCACGTACAACGACGAGTAGACACCAGGAATGCGCGCATCCACGAGGGTCTTGGGCGGCGGTGTGAGCCAGCGTTCGGGCCTCCACTCGGTTGCGTCGGCACCCCAGACCGCAGGGTTGACGTTCGACGCAAGGACACCGAGGAAAATTGGGGTCCCTTTTGGAATGGTTAGTTCACTAAGCAGGCGACCATCCCTGCCGACGATAGGTGAAGAAAGCGGGACAACGACGTCCTTGCATAACCTGTTGTGGTTGAGAAGAGGGTGATATCACAAGGATGATAACGCACTGGCGAGCTAGTACCTGCGTCAGCGATGGGTTCCTGTTGCAAGTTCGATTCCATGACATTGAGCGATGTGAAGAGAGACGCACACTTGAAGTGTCTCCTTCACTACGGCGTCAACCCATGAGAGCTTCATGAGCTCTTCATACGGAAGATCCCCGTCATGGGCCCTCCGTGCCGCTTGGACCTCGCATCGCATCTTTTCCTGAATGTCAGGGTGCTGTGCAAGATATTGGATGATCTGCACTAGTGTAATACTACTAGTATCTGACCCGGTGAGCACAAAGGACCTTGCATGGAGCGATGTGGGCGTTGGGTGCCGTTAGACTCGGAAATGTTGATAGACTCACGCTACTTGTCCCTCCTCCTCGTTCAGTTTGTCTTCGTCCGCAGCCTCCGCGTTTGCCTTCACTATTCACGTTTTATCAGTTCTGTCTGTTTGGCATGCTTAAGTCTAGGAACCCCCAAATGCACGTCATCAGGTCCCTTCCCTTCCCTTCCAGACTCCCGAGAGCCTCTTCTCCGCTTCCCATCAGTTGCTTTCGAGCTTCCAGGATCTCCCTAGACTTGTCATCAAGTTTGTCTACAATCGACAGACGTTCTCTAGCAGACTTCCATGGACGCGAGACGAGGAAAGCGAGGCAGCGGCGGAAGCTTCTTGGTCACATCGTGAGGAAGAAAGGGCTGAGTGTTCGCATGAAACGAGTTCTCTGCCTTGACGGGCTGGTATTTGTTGGAGCGACAATCCCTGCCACCTGTCTCACTTGGCGCCGTGCCGCTTGGCCCGTGCGCCAACTGCGAGCGATCGTCTTCCCGTTTTGGTAACTCGTCCCTGCTCCTATGTGTATGCCTCACATATACTCGCCGTAGCGTCGCACCACCCTCAGTCTTGCTCCCATCGAGCGTGCACTGAGGGTGAGCATCGTTGTTCCCATTCCCTGTATGTAATTGTACTTATACGCTACGTACCTAGCCTGCCCGTCGTATCTGCTAGGTACAGTCAATTTATCTTAGTCTTGCTCCCATCGAGCGTGCACTGAGGCCTGCCCGTCGTATCTGCTAGATTCGACTGCCTGCCCGCTCTTCCGCAAGTTGTGATAGTATTCACTATTTAGGCTCCATATGCGATGGGTCGGATGAGACAATCGGGCGTACAACAAGTTCTTGAGAGCACGCGCAAACTCAGTAGTATAATTCTCCTCGAAAGAGTCGAACGGGTAGCCAAGGCAGGCTTGGCCCATAAGTTCGAGCGTGCCACGGCTCGTCCACTGTAACATGTCGATCTCGGTAGGGCCAAAGTGAACCTTGGTCATGAGGGGCATCTCAGAGCTGTCTCAGAAGCGATACATAGAAGATTCGACAAGCGACAGCGGGTTTCACGCATACCTTGTAGATGACGTTGTAGAACACCGGCAGCATTAATTTGAGATTGCGAGGCGAGAACACTGGATTGAGAGTTTTGCGCTGTCTTCGATGGTGCTCACCTAAACAGCATCAGGTGCTGATTCAAGTGGGTGTCAGAGGCAATGTTGGAATGCTCATACCTCTCTGGCTCATTAACCCAGGCCCAAGCAGCAGACGATACGTCCTGAAGTGGTGTCTTTTAATGCATGGTTCAAGCAGGGATGTACAGACATACACTCCAATCCAACTGGACTGCTCCGCAATGGATGCATCAGAGAGTAGAAGGTGGTTGAGAGCGGCTGGATCATAAATGTAGAGGCAAGGTCTCTGTGGAAGCGTTACTTGTTATGTTGAAATGGAGACCAATGGGGTAATACACTAACACCGAATGCCGCATGCAATCGGACCACAGATCCATATGCAGAGGCTATATGCTTGTGGAAGTCCCAGCCTTGACGATGGTACAGTTTTCCATAATTACCTATGACCTCTCAATAAGATATCAGACGTAGAGATGGAATCGGCCTCTCTACCGGCTGCAAATGATTCTGGGGGAGGACCGCGTATGTTGTCTATTGGCGACGTCTTGAAGCGTGTTCGCAAGATGTACCAAAAAGCACGCGAGCCTATGCACAAAGCGAAACCTTGCATGACTGATAGTGCATTTGGCACCATGTCCTCGAGCTATGTATGTGTACAGAGTGGTATTTGTCTGAAGTGCTATAAGTCCCTCAGCCTGCTCGTTGACTGGCACGCAGTGAACGTTCGCGATGAGCTCGGAAATCTCCAGGCATCAGGACAGCCTGCAAAATCTGAGTGTCACTCAAATCCGCCTCCCATGTGGTTGACACGTCAAACTACACATGTGGTATCACATCTACCAAACAGTACACTGGCCGGATATCACGAGGAACAAAGCGAGGAAATCGCGTCCAGTATCGATGACGGTGACAATTGAGAATGTACGTAGAGATGCACATGCAGCCGCTGCACAGTCACCACCAATGGAAGGGCCGGACCCCGTCCACAAAGAAATTGTCCACAACACCATCCACTGGATAGGAGCCGAGAAACCCGCCACGTCCATCAGAGATCAGAGGAAGAACATCTAGAATGCAAGAATCTGCACACCTTCCCATGTATATGCTGGCCTGCAGGCATGTTCGCAGCCTGAGCGCGGCAGACTGTCGGGTTCCCCGGTGACTCGGAGGCAGAGTGCGCACCGCAGGTGGGAATGGCTCAATTGAATCAAAGCTTCCTGTCATGCAGTCGCCTATGAACATGCGCCGCTGAAAAGTCAGGCAGTTTTAGATGATAGTACTACGTAGACATGATATCAGCATCGCAAACTTCCCGAAAAAATTATAAGCGGTCATATGTACTCATAATTGAGCGTTTTTGCTCACAAGCGCCACTTTTCAATGTCAGATCCGCTCAGCACTTCCATGGCGCTGATATACACCCCATAATGTATGCTAGTAATAATATGATGAAACAATGCACCAGTGTGATTGTACCCATATCAGCGACACAAGCCATGACAATGGCTCATTAGCGGCACTCTGGGTTGCTCCTCAAGGCCTTGGGCCAGGTCTTCACAGTCACAAGGTAGTGGTAGATATTCTGATCATTTGCCGAAATACTACAGTGACAAGCACAGCATTACTACCTTCTGAACAACCATCTGACACTGAGCCCCTCATAGGTGTTCACCAACTGTGGAGAGCCTCCGCACTGTTCTGCACCGCCTGCTACTACAACCCGTGGCACGCTGCGTAGCACGCCGGCGCTTAACACCCGCGAACATCGCTCGCCGTCTTGGGTCGAAGCCTCGAGGCCATCGTGCCCGTATGCATTCGAGCGTAAGGGCCCTTGTCGGCTGTTGCTGCCATGTCTGATTCACTTTTAGAGAATGCATATTTATGGGTAGAAAAGAGCACGAACCTCAGTTGTTTGAAGTTGATGCTCTCCGGTCTGCGCCAGACCCTCAAGTGCCTGCGTTGTGGCTAAGATTGCCGCTCAAACATCATGTTGAATAAGGGAGTGTGTGAGAAGTCGTGACGAGAGACGAACCTCAAGTTTCGGGTAGAAATTTCTCAGCTTGGATGAGATCGCCTGCGCGGCTTGCTTTGCCATTTGAATGTCACATTCGCTGATTCAGTTGGCGACTGTGACAATGGTGAAGTGAAGGCCTCACAGCACGGAGGCGCCAACGAGAGATACTCGTTGTCGTTTTCCGCGCCATACTGCCCCAACTCCGACATACCCGCAGTCTAACAGCAACACCTTGCAACCTATTATGATTGTCACTTACAGTTTATGGACAATGAACAGCCTCAAGCTACAGGAGCCTCACACACTCCAAAACTGAGCCAGACAACATCGACAGACTCAGGCAAGTGCATGAGGCTCCATGCCATCTGACAGCTGATTTCCGTAATCAGACAGATTCAAGGATACTTGTAGCCAGAGAGCGGTAGAAGGTGGATCGGCGGCCGGAGTGAAGGGACGAGGAGGGCGACTCGGACCAAGTGTTGGCGACACTGGTCATGCAGAGTGTCGACAAGAGACGCCTGCCTGCTGACTCAGTTTGCGCACGGACCAGGGACATACTCACCAATCATACGCGATGCTTGCAAGTCTCATGAGTGCTCATAAGGCCCCATGAGCAGCTCGTAAGGAGGCGCGATCTTAATAGGCGCTTACGAGATGCTTACATTCGATTATTGCGGGGAGGTTATCTTATCAGCGCCACCAGCGGTCGTAAGATCCCCGGGAAGTTTGCGATGAGATGACAAGTTAAGTTGTGCCAGCGATCTGATTTATCCTCGCGCACTCAGCGTACCATATGCGCAGAGATCATATGATGCATCACAAGTATGCTGGTAAGGTTTGACATCCAATATTATGATTCCGACTCGGATCCACAGGCCTCCAGTTCGCATGTATCCTACCAGAAGCCGATCATCAAGAGTGGAGGAAGCTGCAAATTTTCCCTACACATTCTACAGCTACAGTGATCCGCCGAGCAGTACTCATGTCCGAATGTTTGGGCTACACAGTGGCGAAGAAGACGTACAGCGCGCAATCTATCAACGAAGTTTGACCTCAAAGCACGCAGCCTTCCGATCTAGTCGGCATCTTTGGCATGCACGGAAGTACACCGGTTTGTCCTGTGTAGTGTCTTTGCAGGTCAGGCTCAAGAGCCCTAGCCTAGCCCGACCTGACCTGAGCCTGCCCTGCAAAACCCGGCCTGAGCCTGTAGAAGGCCCTTCATAAGGGGAGAGAGAGAGAGAGTAATTCTTTGTATTTATACTGCGCGACAGGCGAACATAGCGCGCCAAGGCACAGTGTAACTATCTACCAGGAGTAAATAGAGGTGGTTTGGTGTGAATCATACTATGCAGCAGGTGCGGTCCGTATCTCTAGGAGACGTTGTGAATAGAGTATTATCGTGGGCGTAGGGTGTGGGCGGTGATGTCTATCCTACTGCGACATTCCGTTGTCTTATTTGTAGCCTATAGTAACTTGGAACATACTAGCATATGGTCAACATCCCTCGTGTATACGTCGGTTTCCTAGTGCTGCGTTCCAATGTGTCCGCTTGCGAGTGCGAGTCGACTTGGTTTCGTACACGGTCTTGTGTGGGTCCGCAACGGGGGAGTCTCCTGTCTTGGTGAAGGCCCCGGTCTTCGCGATAAATTTGGCGAGTGCGTGGATGCCCCTCCATAAGGGCCGGACTTTTGTATCTTCAGGCCTGAGCCCCGCCCAAAAGCCTAAGGCTCCACATTCCATATATGGTCACCATTAGTCATCTGTGGGGCTGTGCTACAATCACTGAGGGTCAACCTGGAGGGCTCGCGCAAAAGCCTTTGCCCACCTCGTCGCCCATATCTCGGGCTGCTGTGCAATAGGAAGGAAGGAAGGAGGTGAATTTAGCCCCTGGCCAGTGCGCATATGGACCGGAGACAGCGCTCACTAGCTACAACACCACATACTCTCATACATGGCTATGACATAGTCTCGCGCACACTTTCTGTTGGGACATAGTCTGTCGCACCTGTTCTATAACATACACCAAAATCCACGCAATTGTCCTCGTGTGGACCTTCGCCACTGCATCATTGAATGAGCTACTATGCCTACTGTATAGCCCCGTCGAGGAGCATGAAAATCTGAGCAACATAGTCGGCCAATATCCTACAGGTACTCTTATCATCTGCCAACATTATCAAGAACCGGTAGAGGGTAGTAGAGATCCACATCACTCTGTACCGAGGCATAGCCAAGAACACAGTGCAGAAGAATTCCTGTCTTAGCGTGACTAGGCGATGGTCAGGGCATCGGAGCGGTACATGCTCTTCATCCTCCACTGCATCCCCGTCGCAGAGCCTGCACAAGTGCTCTTCTACAAGCACATTCTGCCGTTGTAGACCTTCAATTCCCAGGGGGTGATCGGAGGCCATCAGGTGACAGAGAGCCACCCGAGGGGTACAGAGGGGCAGACTGAGGTATGGCCGATGCTTCAGTATTCCCTTTTTCCTTGACCATGCTTGTATGATGGGCAGGTGATGCGTGCGGGACAGGCTGCTCACCAACCAGTCCTGGAGCAAGTGTTGGACAGGTCCCAGTGAACACTCTACCGTCTCCACTGATAGGGGCACCTCGAGATTGAAGGCAACAGGCTCATCAAGCTTAGACAGTGTGAGGTGCAGATCTGTGAGCCACGAGCACCTGCCTTGTAGGGCTAACAGCCAATCCTCAGCCAGAGCTGCTAAGGGCAGTGGGGGCCGGGTGCAAAGAACATATAGGAGATAGCAGAGAGCAAGACTGGTCCTGCGATAGTTGATAGGCCAAATACCTGTTTTGGTGTAGAGGGGTAACCTGATGGAGCGCAGGTTGATGCCTAGCACGTGGCAGAGAAAAGCGACCTGTACTGATGCCATGGTGTTGGCCGCCTCATTGGTGATAATCAATGCAATTTCGCACCCAGCAGTGAGATATGGATCCACATAGGCCTGGTAGAGTGTCAGTGAAGCCCATGCTGGGAGGTCACTGATGTATCCTTCTACAGCAAGGCACAAATTTGCCACCCGCCTTGCTGCTACTGCCTTATGCTCGTTATGCACAGCGAAGTGGTCCCGTGCATTCGCCGATGAGAACCAAAGGCCCACATAACAGTACTCCACAACAACACTTATTGGCATGCCATTGATGTACAGCGTGGGCCAATGCTGGTTGCAGGGTCCAAAGACCATGCACTGTGTCTTCACGGTATCGATGTATGTGAAGTTCACTGAGCACCAGCCACCCAGGTCGTCTAGTTTAGCTTGCAGAGCAAGAACAGATGTGGAGAAGATGGCGATATCATCAGCTTGCTCCAAGTGGGAGACCTGGATACCACTGAGAAGGACGTCATCTGCATGTGGGTGTATGAACAAGTCAACCAGGAAAAGGTTCCAGAGGATGGGAGACGCTGGGTCTCCGATGAGGATGCCCGCAAGTGCCCTAAACCTGTCTGTCACACCACCTGCAAAGCGGACCACATATTCTAGCCTAGCATACAGCATCCGCAGCCAGTCCATGAGAGGACTGGAGGCACCGGCATGATAAAGCTTGGCCCAAAGAGTTGCCTGGTCCACTGAGGGAAACACATTGGTGAGATCAACGAAGGCAACATAGAGCATCTTTCCCTCTGATCAAGCTTTGTCAATTGCAGCTCTCAAGACAAATGTGTTATTGTTTGTTTGGTGACCCTGCCTAAAGCCATTCTGCGTGTAGGGAAGCTTGCCATTTTCCTCTGCCCACTCCCTCAAGCACCTCTCAATCATAAGAGATAGCATCTTGAGGAAGCAGCTTTCCAGCCCCACCACCCGATAAGTCACCGGATCGTCGGGGTTTTTCCCAGCTTTAGCAAGGCCAGTGAGGACTGCTGTGAGCCAGGTCTCTGGAGCGTCTGTTGAGTCAATGCACTCCTGGAAGAGGTGCCGTAGATCATTGTTGGGAATGCACAACACTCACTCATATGCAATCCAATCAAGACCAACAGCAGATGAGAGTGAGCACTGTTGAATGTGCAGTTTTGCTGCCTTGACATCCTCCATTGACCATGGGCATGAGAAGACTGCCTTTGGTGTGTGGTCAACTGTCCTCTGTGGTAGTGCACGCGCCCAGACCTGGTTAGCACGATAGCACTGACCATCAAATGCTTGAGGTAACTGTGCCGGTGGGTTCATACGTGCCTCAAATGTTGCACATAGTTGATCAGCTGAGACTCTTGGCTCTTTTGGCTGGGGGTCACGGATAGAGCTGTATGCCATCCAGAAACTGCGATTAGGACACCCTGGGAGCAGAAGGTCCTTCACAAATTTTTCTCTCAAGCAGCGCAGCTGGATCCCCTCTAGCGACATGGCTGATGTATCATCCATACTGTCCAGAAGATCCGGCAAGGATGACTCCTTCCTGCACTCACGATTGCACGCATGAGGAGGCAGCTCAGTGTACACCTTGAGGAAGGGGACCTCAGGTCATCTAGTGCATTACGGCACTGGGGGTGGACGACTAGTGACCAGCTGTGTGCAGACAGGCTTGGCACCTCGGAAGTGGGCCAGCGGTAGGCTACATCCACACATAAGGCACTGTGGTCAGACCAGTGTGGCCATAATGGCAGGATACAAAAGTGCATTGACTTGCGATTGACCAGGTGGGATGAAATCATGGCATAATCTACCACTGTCGAGGTCCTGCGAGCTTGGCCTTGAAAACATGTGAAGTGGGGGAGACTGTCTTCCTGCTGCACCTCTGTGCCATTGAGCGGTGCTGGAGTGTGTTGGGGTCCAGGCGCCAAATCAAATTGGGCTTTGATTGTCCCCATCCCTGTCACCAACAACTGTGCAGAGCTGTATGCTCTCCTGATCACACTATGGGAGGCTGACCCCTGCTGTGCATTACAGGTCTACACGGACTCAGAGTACGTCATCCACTTAATATGCCACCATGCACCTAGCCTTGCCGCCTCAGGTTGGATGTGCCCGAATGCTGATCTCATCTCCAATGTGGTGACACTACTCCAATGACGACCTGCACCAGTGGCCTTCTTCTGGGTCAAAGGGCATGCCGGGAACAAGCTCAATGAGGAGGCTGACCTACTTGCCCATGCAATAGGTCCTCATAACGTATTCCAACTGCTTGACCCAGTGCACTGGCCTCTCGCGAGTGGGCCCCTGGACAGAAAGGTCCCCTTCCTCAAGGTGTACACTGAGCTGCCTCCTCATGCGTGCAATCGTGAGTGCAGGAAGGAGTCATCCTTGCCGGATCTTCTGGACAGTATGGATGATACATCAGCCATGTCGCTAGAGGGGATCCAGCTGCGCTGCTTGAGAGAAAAATTTGTGAAGGACCTTCTGCTCCCAGGGTGTCCTAATCGCAGTTTCTGGATGGCATACAGCTCTATCCGTGACCCCCAGCCAAAAGAGCCAAGAGTCTCAGCTGATCAACTATGTGCAACATTTGAGGCACGTATGAACCCACCGGCACAGTTACCTCAAGCATTTGATGGTCAGTGCTATCGTGCTAACCAGGTCTGGGCGCGTGCACTACCACAGAGGACAGTTGACCACACACCAAAGGCAGTCTTCTCATGCCCATGGTCAATGGAGGATGTCAAGGCAGCAAAACTGCACATTCAACAGTGCTCACTCTCATCTGCTGTTGGTCTTGATTGGATTGCATATGAGTGAGTGTTGTGCATTCCCAACAATGATCTACGGCACCTCTTCCAGGAGTGCATTGACTCAACAGACGCTCCAGAGACCTGGCTCACAGCAGTCCTCACTGGCCTTGCTAAAGCTGGGAAAAACCCCGACGATCCGGTGACTTATCGGGTGGTGGGGCTGGAAAGCTGCTTCCTCAAGATGCTATCTCTTATGATTGAGAGGTGCTTGAGGGAGTGGGCAGAGGAAAATGGCAAGCTTCCCTACACGCAGAATGGCTTTAGGCAGGGTCACCAAACAAACAATAACACATTTGTCTTGAGAGCTGCAATTGACAAAGCTTGATCAGAGGGAAAGATGCTCTATGTTGCCTTCGTTGATCTCACCAATGTGTTTCCCTCAGTGGACCAGGCAACTCTTTGGGCCAAGCTTTATCATGCCGGTGCCTCCAGTCCTCTCATGGACTGGCTGCGGATGCTGTATGCTAGGCTAGAATATGTGGTCCGCTTTGCAGGTGGTGTGACAGACAGGTTTAGGGCACTTGCGGGCATCCTCATCGGAGACCCAGCGTCTCCCATCCTCTGGAACCTTTTCCTGGTTGACTTGTTCATACACCCACATGCAGATGACGTCCTTCTCAGTGGTATCCAGGTCTCCCACTTGGAGCAAGCTGATGATATCGCCATCTTCTCCACATCTGTTCTTGCTCTGCAAGCTAAACTAGACGACCTGGGTGGCTGGTGCTCAGTGAACTTCACATACATCGATACCGTGAAGACACAGTGCATGGTCTTTGGACCCTGCAACCAGCATTGGCCCACGCTGTACATCAATGGCATGCCAATAAGTGTTGTTGTGGAGTACTGTTATGTGGGCCTTTGGTTCTCATCGGCGAATGCACGGGACCACTTCGCTGTGCATAACGAGCATAAGGCAGTAGCAGCAAGGCGGGTGGCAAATTTGTGCCTTGCTGTAGAAGGATACATCAGTGACCTCCCAGCATGGGCTTCACTGACACTCTACCAGGCCTATGTGGATCCATATCTCACTGCTGGGTGCGAAATTGCATTGATTATCACCAATGAGGCGGCCAACACCATGGCATCAGTACAGGTCGCTTTTCTCTGCCACGTGCTAGGCATCAACCTGCGCTCCATCAGGTTACCCCTCTACACCAAAACAGGTATTTGGCCTATCAACTATCGCAGGACCAGTCTTGCTCTCTGCTATCTCCTATATGTTCTTTGCACCCGGCCCCCACTGCCCTTAGCAGCTCTGGCTGAGGATTGGCTGTTAGCCCTACAAGGCAGGTGCTCGTGGCTCACAGATCTGCACCTCACACTGTCTAAGCTTGATGAGCCTGTTGCCTTCAATCTCGAGGTGCCCCTATCAGTGGAGACGGTAGAGTGTTCACTGGGACCTGTCCAACACTTGCTCCAGGACTGGTTGGTGAGCAGCCTGTCCCGCACGCATCACCTGCCCATCATACAAGCATGGTCAAGGAAAAAGGGAATACTGAAGCATCAGCCATACCTCAGTCTGCCCCTCTGTACCCCTCGGGTGGCTCTAGGCTAATCAGCATTCAACACCAGGTCGGCAGGTCAGTGCATCGGTGCATCACGAGGGAGGACAGATAAGGCAGTCACTGTCGGCTCGTAAGCTGTATGGTGGGATTGAAGGTATGTGGTCTTTTGCATGTTTCTCCCTTCTGTGCTCACATTCAGTACTAGTTCAGTTGTTTTTAATACACATAAGCATGCCATCCTATGGCACACTCCTGTGACGAAATATGTAGATTCAGTATGATTAAGTGATTAAGCATATATGACTCCACCGTTGACAAAACAGATTGCCCAAGTGGACAGTAGCCAAGACATGATAGCCCTCGGCCAGTTCCTGGCTGGCGGTAAGTGCGATATTGGACGTTGAGGGACTGTAGCATCAGGAAATGATGAAAAGTGTCTGAAATCATTTTCAGGGGCTTCAGTGTCATCCAGACAGCTTCATAGAGCCTCAGTCCATGTCGTAGTTTCATTACCCAGTAAATATCAAAATCGAAATTACCCTTCTCCAGGAACTCGGGCTCAGAGCCCTCAGATTTGCACAGACATCAAATTAGTTCAGATGCATACAGACATCCAGTCCTCTCTGATCATGCAGACGTCCAGCTGGCTCCAATTGTTGGAGCACAACAATTCATGCATTGTCCGAGTCCCGGACATCCACTATACCCATATGCTTGTTATCTCATTCCTTCTGTTTTGTCCCGATGTTCCGTGCTGTGCTCACTATATTTGATGCACTGTATGTGCCATGCCTGCCGTTTGCTACCAAACATTCATTGCCATTCCTGGACATAGATTGCCCTGCCCGTACCTTCCTCGCCCACTCACTTATATCATGCCTTTGTGTACTGTTGCCCTCAGTCTTGCTCTCTTTCTTGAGTATGTGACGAGCAGGCAAACTCTTACAGCGGGCTTTAGGTCGCTTACCTGGTTGTTAGTAGTGAGGCTTGAGGCCCACAAAAGTTGCTGTTGAGTGACTTGGGATTGTGGTACACTACAGGGGTCCTTATATACATGTAGGAGACTGTCTGACTAAGCAACTGTACAGTACCAATTCCTGATGCATGTGATAAAGTACACAGTGCATGTGATACTCCTGATACCTGGAGTGCCGGTAGCATGTGATTATCCTGATCTACCCAGGAGATCCCCACTTCTTCATGAAGTGTTTCTTTAGTTCAAGAACTAAGGCTTTGTCTTTGCCACAGAAGATGGTGTCATCGACATAGACAATGATTAGCACAAAGCGGCCATCTTTTGTCTTGTAGACAAATATTCCAGCATCAGATACGAGGTGTTTGCAGCCAAGTTCCTTAAGGGACTCATTGAGGGTGCACCACCAAGCTAACCCTGCTTGTTTAAGTCCATAGAAAGCATGCAGTAGCCGGTAGACTTTGTGCTCTTGGCCTGGTACTTTAAAATCCTCAGGCTGCTCCATGTATATCTCCTTGTCAAGCTTGCCATATAGATGTTACGTGACAACTCGCGCTAACACTCCAACGTGCTACCAAGCATGTCCTACTGACCCAAAAGTCAGTCCAACTAAGTGAGCCTAAGACTTACTTGGTGTTGAGAGATTCCACAAAGGAACTCTGTCCTTTGATGAGAGCAATATGAGAGACGACTAGCTAACCCTTGAAGCTAGCGTCGAGTGGAGTGCAAGCATGAGCCTAGGTGTTGGCCAACTCAGAGGCTTTCACAGCAGGATATGCAGTGAAGGTTGAGTATGAATTGAACCAGGTTGAACTTAGGGTTTGACTGCTCAGCTACAGCAGCTTATATACATGAGGGAGGACAAGCGTCTCCAATGGTCCAGGAGAGTACCATCCCAGCGAGGGATTTAGTGTACAATGAATAGGAGAGAGGGAAAGAGGAACCACACAGGCAGAGGGTAGCAGGGGAGTCATACGGGTAGGCATGTGAGAGGACACAAGGTCAGGGAAATAGTGGGTAACCAATGAACAGCGTCCTTGAGGAGAGATGGCTCTCCGATCCCTAGTCATATGGTACAAGGTCAGACCGTGAAGGGGCACAGCCGGACCGGAGTCACGTGAGAGAAATAGGAGTAGCTAAGGGAAATAAAAGGGAAAATAAATGGATCCAGGTCACACACCCATGACTGCTCGTAACAATAGATAAGTGTTATGGACATCTAGTCCGGAGACATGCATGTCCTCAAGTGCAGCTAAGGCGAGGATCAGGCGTACAGTCTCAAAGCGCATGACTGGAGAGAAGACCTGATCATAGTCAAGGCCTTCAATCTGGGAGTAACCCTTGGCGACCAATCTGGCCTTTTTACGACTGTCAGTTTTGACGTCAAATACCCAGCAGTTTTTGGTGACTTTACATCCTTTTGGATGATCAACCAGCTCATAGACTTTGCGTTTGCAGAGCACCTCTAGCTCATCGTGACAGGCAGCCATCCACTCCTCAAGCTCCATTTTGGGTAGCTTAAGTATATTGCAGAATGTCCATTCTCTCGGGCTGGACCTGTCTGGAAGACCATTGTCAGTGGTGGATAGTGCTTTTGATAGCAGCAACTCAACTCATGAACCTCCCCCTTCCATCAGCAAAAAGGCTGGATCCATCCAAGGCCTTATAGGCGTAGACAGCCTAATACCATGTTCTCATGGTCTGGCAGGCTCAGATACAGCTTTGGATGGCATGGCATACACTTACAGTGGCGCGCAAAAGTCTTGCACGGGAGCATCGCATGCGGTCTTCAAGCGACCATGTGCTGGTGATTGCGAAAAAAATATATTTTACTAGCTACAATATACAGAATCAATACATCTCACACATTGATCACAAAAGATTGAGAGGATTTGCTCTCAAACTCTGTCTGTTGAGGGGAGAGCAGTTGTACCCCCGTGGGAATTTTGTGATGGGTGGCTATGCAACATGCATCTCTGAGATGTTCGAGCTCTTACATCCATGCCACACCTCCACTCATCACAAAACTTTTTCTTTGAACTCACCCTCACCATGACACCCTGCACCCCTACAAAAAAGAGGATAATCTGGCATGATATGAAGCAAGGAATTCATCCCATCAGCATTGCAAGCAACCTGGGTCTCGACCCTTCCACTGTCCGATGGAACCATAAAAGGATGGAGGAGGGCCCTAAAAGGGAGTCAGGCAAGCCCGACTTTTATTACCAGGCCTCCAGGTCAGGTCGTCCACAGAAACTGGGTGACCATGCAGAGCGTCGAGGAGCTCATGCCATTACCAGTGGTCGCATTCGTGATGCTACCCATCTTCAGAGGGAGTATTTCAATCATGTCTCCCATTTGACCACCCATCGCATGCTGTGCTGCCTTGGGCTGCATGGCCGCATTCGCCGGAAAAAACCCTTACTATCACGAATCCACATTATGAAGAGAAAGATGTGGGCCAAGGGGCACAGTGGCTGGTCCAAAAAAGACTGGCTACGTGTTGTCTTCACAGATGAGTCAAAGTTCAATCTCTTTGGCTCTGATGGGAGGATGTACTGCCAAAGAAGGCCTGGGGAGGAATTTCTGGAGAGAAATGTGCAGAAGAAGGTCAAACATGGAGGAGGCAGTCTGATGGTATGGGGTTGCCTTACACAACATGGCACAGGCCGGCTTCATCGTGTCAATGGGCGCCTCAATGCAGTCCAATACTGCAAGATCCTCACCAAATCCTTCCTACCGACCCTTCACGACCATAATCTCAAGGTCTCTGACATTGTATTCCAGCAAGACTATGACCCAAAGCACACATCATGTCATGCTCAGACATGGTTCAAGGATCATGGAGTTAAAGTCCTCCCTTGGGCCCCATCTTCCCCTGATATGAACATCATAGAACATGCTCTGGGACCTTGTAGACCGACGTCTACATGCCCGGAGCACATTGCCAAGCAATCTGGAGGAGCTATGGATTGCTTTGAAGGAGGAGTGGGAGAAACTGGACCTTGAAAGTATTATGAATTTGTACTCATCTATGCCTCGTAGAGTAGAGGCTTTGAAGTGTGCCAAGGGTAGCTACACTAAGTACTGATGCATCTGTATATTTCTGACATTTTACAAAACCCAGATTGTGTTGCTATACCTTGCAGATGTTGGCCTCCCAGACATATAAGCCACCCATCACAAAATTCCCACGGGGGTACAACTGCTCTCCCCTCAACAGACAGAGTTTGAGAGCAAATCCTCTCAATCTTTTGTGATCAATGTGTGAGGTGTATTGATTCTGTATATTGTAGCTAGTAAAATATTTTTTTTGCAATCACCAGCACATGGTCGCACGAAGACCGCGCGCAATGCTCCCGTGCAAGACTTTTGCGCGCCACTGTATCTATAGGATGTTTTGATGTCTATGAGTCAATGTAATACAATGTAAGACGTTCAAATACATAGGACTACCTATAGGTATCTACACCTACCTATAGGTAACTACACCTACAGAGCAATGGACAAGGTCGTCGTGCACAAGCTCAGCACAGTTGTCACTCGAGTCTAAGGAGTACACGGTCGTGTGGATGACTGAATGAAGTGTGATTGAAAAATAGGTACTGGAGACGATGTACAAAGTCCACTGTTAGAATGGTGCATAGTGATCATCGAATACTTCCTCCTCATCAGCTTCCCCGTCTTCAGGCCCCAGGTCACCGTCTTCGTTGACCCAGTCTTCAGCACCCTCCACCTCACCTGAAGGCTCGTCCTCCATATCTGAGCGATCCATTTCTTCATTGTCGTCTTTGCCTTGCTCATCCTCGTCGTCTTCCGGTGCAATGCCTGCCTGCACAGAGTCGGCCAGTGAGGCGTTAAGGGCGGCAGCATGGGCTTCGTCGTCAGCGGCTTCATCTGCACCGGCATGTGAGGTCGCAGTACGGTCACATCTGCACTTGGTCGGGATCATTCCCTGATGCCCTGGTGCCTCCCCTGGCAGGTATCGCATGACCATGTCCCGGTCGACAAACCTATGACAGAAAACAGAGCATTGAGTGAACAAAACATGAGGAGTAACGAGGAGAACTTACATGCCGATGTAGTAACACATGTAGTCCATGTCCCCCTCATCTCTCTGTCGTGCGCACACCGACGGCAGCAGCAAATCGCGCATTTGGCCGTGCGCGTAGGCAGGAATGATATGGGATGCGCGCGCGATGGAGGCTGGGTTGAGGAACCCGAAAGCATATGGGTCCTCGTGTGGCACAAAGCCAATGCGGTGGAGCCTACGAGTCTCAACGCCGCCAGGGGCAGTCACGTCCCGCCCGTACCAATGCACCCAGAGAACGTCAAGTTTCTCAACCTGGTCGGGTTGGGACAGGAAAGAGGAGGCAAGGCGGACGTAGACATGGAATACGGACAAAACTCAAGCATACCAGAATGGGTGTTCACCCGCCTCGTCGTCGTCTTCATGCGCAAGCAGCATAATGTTGGGGTGGGTCCTAGGGTTGATAGAGTCTTGTCTGCAGCGCATGTCGTATGTCGTGTAATTGACCCACAGAACCTTGTGTAGGTACATGCGGTCCTTCTCGATGCTGAGGCAGCGTAAGTCGGCAGGGGACATACCGTCTTCGTCTCCATTATACTCTTTTCCCAGCATGCGCGTGAGGAGGTGATCTCTCAGGTGGGGGAGGAAGTTCTGCAGCACCGGATGAGGGGTCATACCACTGTGGCAAGAATACAAACACACCTTGGTCGCTGGGTCATCGCGATGCTGGTCCAACCACTCGTGGATGTGGACTGGGAAGCGTTGAGAGTCCAGCACCTGATAGCGAGTCTCTGGTGCTGCTGGGGACAGCTCCTCGCTATCAGCGAAAGACAGAGTCCCTCCACGGCGTGCGTCCGAGGTGGACGTCTGATCAGCTGTTTGCAGCGGCGCAGCAGGAAGGTTAGCTTGAGGACATGAGGTGGCCGCGAGGGAGGTTGAAGTATGCGACCCAGCTGCGGGACACCCCCAGGCCAGGTCGCAGAATGATGGGGCGAGGCAGGCTGTATAGCCGGCCTCATGCGCATGTCTCTTGACGTCAGACTCAGCGGGAGAGGCGAGGGGAGGTGGTAGCAGCGACGAGAGGAGGAGGAGGGAGTAGAGGCAGCGGCAAGGGAGGTGGGAGGAAGGACGAACACCGAGGAAGTTCGGACTTCTCTGGGAACCGAGGGCACTCTCACGCCTTCGTCCCACACGTCCTGCACAACCTTCTTTCCTCCTTCTCGCCTTCCATCCTCCTCCTCTCACCCGCCTCCTCTGCCTGCCCCGACCTCTGGCGACCTCCCCCTCCTCGACCTCCTCCTCCAGACCGACAGAGCCATGCGACCCCAGGTCTACACCTCGGGTCTGCTGCTCTCAACTGTGTGCGACAGCAGGGAGTGCCCTCCTGTCGCCCGGTCTCTGGACCTCAAGCCCTGGATGCCTCGCTGTCGCCCCCTCACTGCTCGTTGCCCCCTTGCTGCTCGTTGCCCTCTCACGCATTGTTGCCCTCTCTCTCCTCGTTGCCCTCTCGCGTCTTGTTGCCCTCTCGCGTCTTGTTGCCCTCTCTCTCCTCGTCGCCCTCTTGCATGTCCCTGCTCTCTCGTGCGGCCTTGCCGTCACCCTCTTGCGTGTCATCACCCTCCGCCTCCGACCCCAGCAGAGCTGTGCAACTCCAGGTATACACCTCGAGTTAGCCGCTCTCAACCACGTGCAATAGCAGGGAGCACCCTCCTGTCGCCCGGTTTTTGGATCTCAAGCTCAAGCCCCGGCCCTCATTGTTTTTTTTTTGGTTTACATCTTCCGGTACGTCGTCAATTCCTTGCTATGTCTGCCCTCATCATGCAGGTAGTGTAGCTATACACCTACTCGAAGTTTCAAGATGTCTTAGATGCATACGTCGTGTCCCACACAGAGGTACGCCCCCATTCTCATTCCCGCACTGTTCTAATGTCTACATTTGTGATTGAATCAGCGGCCGTCAGGAGTCCGTGCCAGTCCGTCATGAAGAAGTTCTGACAACTGCCCCTCATGAGCTGCTTGCGCAGCTGGGATTGGGGGAAGCAGGTATCGTAGGGGATGAGAACGTTGAGGCAGAGGTCTTGGAGCTCCGTGAGACCCCTGAACTGTTCAGTGAGTACAACTCACTCTTGCTATGAAGATAGATGACCTAAGCAGATGTCTATGTTGCAGACAAGCATACGACATCGCTGCGACTGTCCGACTTCCTCTGGAATGACAGATGCCTTGCCTCCCAGTGGAACATGCACCCGGGTGCAGTTGTGACGATGCCCAACACAACGTGGATGCCAGAGTTCCCGGTCACAACGCCTGGCCAAGTCGCAACACGCGCGGATGGGTGATGGGGCCCGCAAGAATATACAATCTGGCCACAGCTCTACGACCCTGTGTCCCCCCACCATGCTTGCATCCCAGTGGAGGGTGGCCGTGTCAGGGACGTCCACGCGGGTCGCGAACTTTTTGAGCCCATTCACACCAGGCTGTGGGCCCTGGATGATGCCTGTGGTGTCCCAGACCTTGGGTTCCTTGAACCAGACTTCTGCAACCAGCTCTGTGCTGAGGTGCAGAGATGTATTAATTACTGGACCTCAGATCGCCGCTCACACGAGATCGCATGCGGTGAGAGATTGTGATTTACCATTCAACATGCTATGGACCAGCTTACCCGTCTCCCGGCCACCACTCACCGCACCATCCTGCTCGCCGTTCACGTCCAGTGGCTCACTCTCGAGCTGTGCGGCCTGCACGTCTACTACGACACTGTCAAGCCACGTCTCGGGCTTTTGTCCTATGTCGCACGAGATGCGCTACCTGTGCACAGGGTGTTCACACCCAATGCAGGCAAAGCCCAAGAGCTTTTCCGCGTCGGCGTACCGGTCTGGTTCATCCAGCCGCTGACGAGGTACGTGCACGTCATCGAGGTTGTCTACCCCAAACCTGTTTGCAACAAGCTGGACGTCGACCTCTCGTACCCCCGTCTCGACGTGACCCTCGAGGGCCTCGCAGGCAGCCCTGGGCACTGGCCGCACAGAATGCAGGAGGAGGTCCTCAAAACACTACTCAACAATGCGCTCCCACCTCTCCTCGCTCCTGTTCCTGACTCCCCACCGTCTCCGCTGTCAAAGCGAGCATGGCTCCCCGACCCCGTCCAACACGACGAGCAATCGCCTCACCCCGTTGCCTCTTCGTCAAAGACCCATCGCGGCACTCGTGCCCCCAAGGTTGCCGATCTGAAAGCCGAGGCGAAGCCGCCTCAATTCCTCAAGTACACGCCACCGTCAGTAGGCCAGGTCCCTGAGGTATGGGTGGATGCGCTCGAGGCCGTCGGCACCCTCCCCCGCATCCAACACCCCGCACTTTTCTTTTGGCCGCCGCCTTTCCTCCTCGATGTGGAGGGCGACAAAGGTAGTCGTCTGCGACACAACTACCTGTGCATCCGCGGGTTCTGTCGACAGCGGCTCGTCGACAAGCAGATCCATGCACAGCCCCTCTCGGCCGGCGCATGGCAAGATGCGCTCTGGGTGACTATCGCGTCAATGACAAGCCCGTCCGTCCCAACCTCAAGGCGCGCAACAAGGACCGCCTGAAGCTCAGGCAGGCCATCAGGTCGCTCTTTGGAAGCACCAGGGGCCTCTCATCCTATGACGACTCCACGGTTGTGCGCTGGGGCGAGCGCGAGCTCACCCTCAAGGACCTCGATGAGCCAGAACTGCACGCACAGATCTCGTGGGAGGCCCACCAGATCAACTGTGTACTGACTGGGTCACGCCACTGCACGACATATGCACGGTGGGAGCGTGAAGCCCAGGTCTGCCATGTGTGGTCCCCGCTCGGATCTGGCTTGCGCGTTGTCCCGCACTGGGAGCAGCACGAGCCTAACACTGCGTCGTGGGAGCGGCCACTGTCGCTCTTCTGGGACCTCTCCATCCCGACGCTGCGTGAGGTCATTTCGATCATGCAGCGGTGGCCGTCTCTGCCAGAGGATCTTCGCGGCGTCACTCTGAGTCCCCTTGAGCCGGATGCGTTCACTCGGGTTCAACGGTTGGTGGTCGACTTTTACGTGCGCAGTTTCGCCTCTATATACCATTGTCTCCCCGTCCCCCCCGCTCTGCTACCATCGGACTGGCTGTGATCTACTAGCAGACTTTTTTGTATATACATACGCATAGAGTACCATTGCATGAGTTTACGCTGACAATTGAAGGAGGCTGATGCACAGCTTGTCAGCGACCTCTTACAAGCCATCTCGAAGACTTGGTGTCTCGACGACATGGCCATCGACACACCAGTGGCCTTCCGTCTCATGGCTATCATGATGAACGGCACACAGCTTGACGAAGAGTGACAGACCCGACTTGCAAGCCAGCTCTTGGACCCCAATAAGTTCACTACGCTGGTATCATAGAACAATAGTATGTCTCCTGCTTCTCTCCTGTGTTTTCTGTCGTGCTGGTCATGGTTCATTCATCCTTGTGCATCACCCACATCTTGTTATTATTCTACGCACACTGCGCTGGCTGTCCTGCATCATGAAGTACAACCCTCACAGCTCACTGTCATACATAATGCCTCTACGTCATGTTCTGACAGCTGAGTTTCAACAAGTGGCTACGTCTATAAAGTGCCGTCCACTAGCCTCGTGTCCTCGATTGCAGCTTGACCATTGACCGCAATCTCCATCGGATATCTCGCCATGCCTAGATCACACCAAGTCACCAGAATCAACAAGGGTGCGAGGCCAAGGCAGCCCAACACTTTGTCCGGCAAGCGCAAGGCAGCAGAACCTCTTGGCCCTCCCCCTCGGCCCAGTAAGCAACCCAGAAGCGTGGTCCACAACAATGATAGCGACTCTTCGGACAAGGAGGACAGTGGGCTGGGCAGCAATGTGAGTTCTCCACCAACTATGTTTTCTGTTCCATCCTTACTGCTGTTTGCAATGCATATAGGAGCTTCAAGTCGAGGAGGGCAATGGAGGGGATATTCTGGCGGAGCCAGGGCCAATTGGTGACCTGATACAGGCAATGAGGGCCAAGAAGACTACAGATAAAGAAAAGTGGGTAGATCGTTGTCGCTTCCTCGATAGCCTGATAAGTAGCGCCTCACAGCACTATTCTGGCACCCTGGAGGAAGGGTGGCCGGCAACTTGCCCGGACAAAGGGATATTTCCTGAAGCCGTACGTGTGCATGGTCTCCGCATGCTACTATACCCGCCGCAATGAATACGAGGATGCCGCCGCCATACTCAAGGACGTGTGAGTACCGCATGTACCCGTCTTCATGCCCGTAGCTGACCATAATGGGTGCATATATCCACTTGAAGATCTGACGAGCAGGCCACCGAGTATTCTGCGCTCTTCTGCGACATGGAGGAGGCACTCCTGGCACTTGAGTCGCTCGTGGTGGAGACCCAGGGCAGTTTGGATGTCCTTCAGCACGTATCCGTCTTTGTGAGCACACTTTCCTCATTCTCCACTGTGTGATCTACTCATTTCACGCAGCTCGAGAAGGTCATCAAGCAGTCTCGATTGGACGATGGGGGCAAGGTCAAGGGGATCATCCTCAAGCTCATCCCAAATGTCAAGGACATCCCTGCTATCAACAACGACCTCCCAAAGCATCGTCGTGGATTCCACCATCTCACCACTGCCCGTCTGCTCTGCCCGGCTTCCCTCTGTACCCATTTTAACAGGAGCCCCCAGGAGTGAGTACCCATCCTCGCTCGTATGCAATGCCACTTACAAGCCTGCTGGAGATTCTGTGACATTGCACTGGAAGGCAAGGTCCAGATGACCGCGGACCACTTCCCCTTGTTGCTGTACCCTGAAAACGGGTATGATTCTGCTGCACCTGCCGACAAGCTGTTGCAGTCACTGCTCCTTGCTGCGGTACGTACAATATACGTTGTCCATAGCTGCCTGACATCTCTCCCTAGATTTATCGTAGCATCATCACGGGGCCGTGCACCGCCAAAGCACCGCAAGGGGCCAACACAACCGTCATGCGATGGAATGCGGGCAAGAAGTCCATCGCAAAGACATATGCCATCTCTTGTGCGGTCCCCGAGTCCATCTGCTCCTTTGCCGCCTTGGTAATGTTGGGTCTACTTTTGCACTCACATATCTCACTCCTTGAACAGAGTCGCTTCAGATTGGACAGTCAAGTCGAGTGGTGCGAGCAAGACCAAGAATTCATCTATGAGGCCTTCTACAGGAACCTCATGCAACTCTTCAAGGATGAGGAGTGGGCGGCGGAGACGATCAAGTGGTACAACGTGTGCGTATATCCTTTCTCTTTGATGTTGCTTATGCTCATTGCCTTCAGCGAGGTCTTTGGCCCCAGCCATCACGACAACTCGGGTCGTCTCCTAGCAGGTCCATCGTCCCTGTCCATGATCGCGAACAGCCGTGTCCGGCGCGCGTGTGGCACAACAGACGCACCTACAGCACCGTCGACTTCGAGTACGGGGCCCTCCGCATCTACCTCTGGCGATACAAGCTCTGTGTCGCCAGCTGCTGGCGATACCAGCTCTGCGTCACCGGCAGCTGGCGATCATGCCCCGACCTCTGGGTCCTCTCCTGTCTCCACCGACAGTTCTCCTCTCGTCGATGCTCCTGTCCCTCCTGCTACCATGCCCCCGGTTGTCACTTGTCCATCCGGCGCCACCTTGGACGCCTCTACGCCTGCTCCCGCCACACCTGTCTCTGCGGCTACTGAGCCTGCTGTTCCCGCTACACCCATCTCTGCCGCCATTGTCACTGCTTCTGCTCCGCCCGCCGACGCCTCCACGACCCCGGATGACTCTGCACAATCTCGCACTCACTCTTCCCCTGCCTTGTCTGATGACGCTGCTTAGGTATGTGGCTGTGCCCGCCTGTGCGACATATACTCACAATCGATACAGTTCTTTATGCTTGTGTGCCCGTTCTCCACCTCGTGTCGACCGCGCGGTCATCTGCTACCTGCTCTGTTTGTACGTACCATGCTCTGCTCTGCCTGTTGTCTCCATAGAGTTGTTGCTCGCCCGTCGTGCTTGTTGGCCTGCCGCCTGTACTACTATACAATAAATAAAATACTTGTTCTCCCTCATTGTGGCTACAGTACAAGGCCTATAGTCCCCAATGATCAGCCAGTAAGCACAATACCTTAGCAGTCCGAGCCAGATGTAGTCATGGCATACACGGCCTGATAGTCTCTGGTCATGAAGCCTGCCAATGGCCACTGTGACTGATAAGGTATGTGGCCGGCCTATGTCTGACGTCATCTCATGTGCCGGTCACTGGCACTTGCCATTGGCTTCGACTGGGCAGGGTTTGCCTATAAGGCCCCTTTTTGTCTTATAGATAGCCATATGTAGGCCAAGATAACTATATATAATACATTGCAGAGGGCCGTGTCTTGTCCCCAAGGCCCAACCTTGCCCGGCCAGTTTGGTATGTATATCTAGGCACAGACGCCTAATCCAAAGCTATATAAGGTTCCGCCCTTTCCGCTGATGTCCCGGCATAGTTGTGCCAGTAGTCACTCAGCTTGTTCAGCTGCATCCTTTTTGGATGGGGCAGACTCGGCAGGTATGTTGCTTGGAGTTGGGTTTGGCACACCAGGTCCGGGAACCTGTTGTTGCTGCCTACTAAGTCCAGTTTTGGACTGGGGGGGACCCTGTCCCTCACCAACCATTTTCTTCCATCTCCCTTGCATCTTGATATCCTTTATTATGTCTTGGGGCTTCCACTGCTCACCATAGACATTACCCTTACGAGTTACTGGTTTCCGCTCTCTGCCTGAGCATCGCGGCTCCACTGTGGGCACAGGTTACTCTACCGGAGGCTGAGGCGGCAGTACTTGGTCCTTGGGCGCATCATGCTGCTCCCCCTCATCGTCATGAGGGTGACCGTTCCTCCTTTGGAAAGGGCGGTGTTCTGAATGATCGACATCGTCGTCATCCAAGTCTCCCTGAGGTGTGGTCTCTGATTGACCCACTTGGTTATACATGTCCTCTCGAGGCGGCCACACTTGAGTAGTTCCACGACAATCCATCAGTGGACACTTAGGGAACATCATCTCATTGAATATGGCTGTAGACAACCTGAACAAGATGTTGTCTGGTGCTCTCATGAAGAGCCAACCTCCCCCTTGCTCTGAAGAGCCGTCTCCACCAAAGTAGACCACCAGCTCCGGTTTGGGTGATAGTGAGGATTTCCTCACATCCTTAGGTATGAAGACGTAGGCACCGCAGCTGAAAACGCACAGGTGCTCTATTGAGCGTGGCTTGCTGTTGATCAATTCATAGGGGGTATCCCATTGAAGGCAACAAATTGGCATCCTGTTGTAAACATGGACTGCATGATCCACAGTGAATTCCCACCAAGATGGAGGTAGACAGGCGTCATGCCGCATGGCTTCAACCTTGTCCATGAGTGTCCTATTGAAATGCTCTGCTCTGCCATTCTCCTGAGGAGTGTGCAGTGGCTTTGAAGGATTTCTATGCCTTCGTCTTTTAGCACTGTTTTGAATGCATCAGAGACGTATTCTCCCCCTGCATCAGACAACCACTTAACATGCTTTCCAAGTTTGGTTTTCACCATGGTGAGGAATTGCCTTGTGGCTGCAATTGCTGCAGATTTCTTGCACAGATTGACAGTCCATGCATGTGAAGTGAAGTTGTCATAGTACAGTATGTAATACTTGTACTTATGGTAGGAGGTAACGGGGAAGGACTTAAGATCTGAATGACGAGTTCAAATGGTGCCTTTGCCTGATAACTGGATGGTGGGAATGACTTAGAGTGCATTTTCCCTTGTGCGCATCCACGGCATATTGGTGAGTCCTTTGGAATCTCTACCTTGTCTGGGAAACCAGACGTATGCTCCTTTGCTTTTGCAAGCATGTCCTTTGAAGGGTGTGCGAACCAGTGGTGCATAGTCATATAATCAACTTGATAAATGTTCAGATAAATATTCTGAACCTCTTCACCTGACTTAGCCGCGAGGGTGAAGGTAGTACTCCCGGGTCTATCTGGGAGGAACCGTAGCAGCGGCTTACGTGCATTTGGTTCATACAGACTAATTTGCTGCAATGATGCATGCAATTTCAGTCCATCTTGGAGGAACATCCCCAATGACAATAGCCATACTGAGAGATCCTTCATGTAGTAAACCAGATGAAGGCGCACATGCCGCCATTCATTATCCAGTTCAAAGTTGAGGAACACAGTCCCCATGCCGGTTATACAGCCTATGCTGTTATTAGCAGTCATAGTGTGAAGGGGTTTCTCAAGGTACTTGAACTCAGCAAAATCATCCAAGTCGTTTGTCATGTGCAATGATGCACCTGAGTCTAGTAGCCATTCTGACTCATACCGTTCTTGTCTCTTTTTCCCCTTACAATGGTTGCACACTGCAAAGTTACGCAAATGAATACATTGTACATTTATCGAGCTGCTACTAAGTACATGTGTCATACAAGACCGAGCGCTCAATAGCAAGTTAGAAGTGGCTGTAAAGGCATTGTTAGTGACTTGCTGGGGAATAGAAACGTTGGGGACTGACCCATACTCCCAGTCATTGCTGTCATAGGCATAGGGATCGAGGCAATTTAGATTGCCCTCGAAATTGCAGTTGTCTGTGGGTGGGACATCCTGTATACCGGCAGCCATGGCTATGTTGTTCTCGACTTTGTCTGCCCAGTTGGAAGGACCAGCTTCCGCATCCTTGAAGTTCTCATCTTCATCAGGCGACAAGACATCCTCATCTGTGATGTACTCGTTGGTGTTCATAATCCGATCATACTGATTGACTATGTCTGGCCAGTGATGTCAGTTACTTTGGATTAACTTTGATACACTAGTGAATAAAAGATCAGCTTAAATCTATTCATTCTTAATCCAATCCATTACAGATTCAGTAGTAAACCAAACCAAATCCAGTTGGGACATAAGAATGGATTATAAATGGATTGGCTAATACGTTAGTAATCTGATGCTAATCCAGTTAGTAAGTCGCTTCGAATCTGCTCTGGAAAGGATTAATAAAATACTGACCATGCTGGGAGTTGAACCAGCAACACAGGATTACTTACATAATTACATTTGAAGTGAATCAATAGCAGACTTTACCACTAGACCACAGGGGCTTTAAGAAGCAATAAACTTAATGCTCCTAGTCACATTCTTCTAATTCTGGAGTTGGGCAAAATTTGATCCCTGCTTTTGATGCTTAGACTTGATTTAGAGCAGTAGTCTACAACCAGTTTTTGCTTAGCTCAGGTCACACTTTGTTCCTCTCACTCCCTCTTTACACAAGGCCAAAACATGGTGCAGTCAGTGCTGCACTCATTGTCTGGGTGCACTGGACCACAACAACATAACAATACTTGCTCAAGGCTCCATGGGAAGGAGGCAGCATCATCACTTTGCATTTAGCATCTACTGATGTGGTGCTGGAGGAAGTGAGTGGAGAACAGCCACTGAGGGAACTGAGAGGGCCTTCAAATTTTGCTTAAGTCCAGCATTGAAAGAATGTGACTAGGAGCATTAAGTTTATTGCTTCTTAAAGCCCCTGTGGTCTAGTGGTAAAGTCTGCTATTGATTCACTTCAAATGTAATTATGTAAGTAATCCTGTGTTGCTGGTTCAACTCCCAGCATGGTCAGTATTTTATTAATCCTTTCCAGAGCAGATTCGAAGCGACTTACTAACTGGATTAGCATCAGATTACTAACGTATTAGCCAATCCATTTATAATCCATTCTTATGTCCCAACTGGATTTGGTTTGGTTTACTACTGAATCTGTAATGGATTGGATTAAGAATGAATAGATTTAAGCTGATCTTTTATTCACTAGTGTATCAAAGTTAATCCAAAGTAACTGACAAAGATGGTCTGGCTTGCTGCGCTTGGAAGCACATGGTTTGGAGTCCGACTCGACTTCTTTAATGTGGGCGGTCTGATTGACCACCTGCCCAAGTGTCCTAAGGCGCTCTGGCGACACTGTGACATCCAGCTCCTCAGCAAGCTCGAAAGCCTTGCTGAGCCAGCCACTGCAGTCATGCTTCTTGCCCTTGGGGGCAGATGCTGCAACCACTTGAGACTTCGAGCCCGAAGGCCCAATCTTGGTGACCATGCTCTTGGTCAGTGGGGGAAGTGAGGCGACCTCAGCAAGATGCATCTCAGCTGTCTTGTCATGCTTGTGCTGCTTCTTCTGCGGCATACCATGGTTTTTACCGGTGCTCTTACCCCGAGGCACAAAGCCTCCTTCGCGGCCCTTTCCCTTATCCTTCTTTCCCGCACTGCTGCTGCAAGAAGGACAGGTTGCCCTTGTTCTGCTTAATTGCAGAGATCTTCTGGGAAGAGGGCTGCCCTTTGTTCTTTGACCCCTCCCAGGAGGACACAAGTTGTCCCTGAACTATGCTCACTGTGAGGTCTTTAAGCTCATGGTTGGAGAGCACAATTTGCACCGCAGCGTTGTAGTGTGCAGGTGCTGCCCCGAGTACTATCAGGGTGCGGAGGTGGTTGGAGAGGGTAATGCCTGCATTGTGGAGCTCATCCAGATTGCCTTGAATTTTGGCAATTGCACTTGAGGGGCGCTCGTGCGATGGGATCCGGACGTTGATAGCTGCCTTGAAGAAACTAAAAGCTCCCATAGTGCTGGTGCCTCCATAGAGGTCTCTGAGCTTGGTCCATATGTCCTTGGCCATGGTTTTGTCTGCCACCTGATGGGCGACTTCCATGTTAAGGTGCAGCCAGATGGCGCCCATTGCCTTGGACTGGTACTGGTGCCGTTCCATGACTTTGGACTGGTTGGATCCCTCGTCGGCAGGGCTGGGCTCAGTGATCCCAGCTGGGAGATTGACAATGATCCAGACCCCCTGCTGTTTCAGGTAGGCCTTCATCAACTCTGCCCAGCGGCGGTAGTTGGTGCCGTCAAGGATGGGGAAGAGCTGGGTCAAGTTGTTCAACATTGTTGAGTGGTGATAGAGCAGTTTGAAATGGTTGGTTTCTGGGAAATGCGGAATCAGTGCTCTGATCTGAAGCATGCAGCCACTAAGGTGCTTGCACCGCACTAGACTCAGTGTTGGTGACAGCGGCAACGATGTCATGCTTGGTCTGCAGCCATGGAGGCACATTGACCAGACCTGCAGCACCTGATGGGTGCATGGTCTTCCCCAACATCAAAGCCCCTAAGAGCGACGTCCAGGCAAGCTGCCTGACCTGCAGCAGACGCAGCCATTAAGGTGCAGTCTGTGCATTGATCAGGGCTCATAACCTGATGAGCAGGCAAACTCTTACAGCAGGCTTTAGGTCGCTTACCTGGTTGTTAGTAGTGAGGATTGAGGCCCACAAAAGTTGCTGTTGAGTGACTTGGGATTGTGGTACACTACAGGGGTCCTTATATACATGTAGGAGACTGTCTAACTAAGCAACTGTACAGTACCAATCCCTGATGCATGTGATAAAGTACACAGTGCATGTGATACTCCTGATACCTGGAGTGCCGGTAGCATGTGATTATCCTGATCTACCCAGGAGATCCCCAGCTGCCCTACAGGTGCCTACTGATCAGTTCAACAGTGTGTACTGAGGGCGAGTTGGACTCTTCTGTATCCATCACATACCATAACTTACCTAGACACATAGACGTCGTCTTATGCTTGTTAGGTATGCTGAATATAACAGTCTTGCTCTCTTTCTTGAGCATGTACTGAGGACGTCGTCTTGTGCTTGTTAGCTCGATGACCATGCTCTTGCCCCGCTTGTTGCATTAGGTTATGAGCCCTGTGTTATAGCCATAACAAGACTCACTGATTGCCCCACATCATTTCGATCCTCGCTCCCTGCTGCACTTGCCATCACCTTTAGCCCATTGCCGCTGCTATGACGACCTTGTCTTTGCTTGCCAACTTTAGCTCTGCAGTAGAGCAGCTTGACTCAACCGGGAAGAACTGGATGATGTTCCAGCAATGTTTCCAGATTGCTGTCCCCCAGAAGAAGGTTTGGAACCACTTCAGCAGGGCATCTGCAATACCTGTGCCTGCTAATCCCAATGCCGTGATGGCTGCAGAACAGACTGCCATCAATGCCTGGCAGGAGAAGGAGGATTTAGCCATGTACCTTCTCATGCAGAAGCTCCCCAACATTACCTTCACAAAGCATCATTGCAAGGGCAACATGGCCACAATCTGGGCCGCAATGGAACAGGAGTTCACGCAGAAGTCAATGCTCCTTCGCATGAACCTTTGTACTGCCTTCTTGAACATGCGCATGTTGCCTGGTGCAAATCTTCATACCAAATTTGACCGCTTGTGCATGTGTTATGAAGAGCTGGTTACCCTGGACATCACAGTCAGTGACGCCGAGTACACCTCCCTCATCATCAACTTCATGCCCGAGGACTTATCTTCATTTGTTGCACAAGTCTCTGCGACCATGAAGCTCTCCCAGTGCATTCAGACTGCTACCCTCTCCACTCTCCTCTCGGATCCTGCCAAGGAGCTGCCTGTTATCAATGCCAAGACCTTGATGGAGCTTGCTCTCGAGGAATGGGACCATCGTCATTCAGGCAAGGCCAAGCAAAAGGCCATGAAGGAGAAGGAAGCTGGTGTTGCTGTGAGTGTCTTGTTTTCAGAGAAGCCAAAGGGCAAGGGTCACTGTGGGCCACAGAGGCCAGTTGGCCAGTGCTGGAATTGTGGAGGCAAAGGCCACAGGCAGGATAAGTGCCCTAGCCTGAAGCAGAACAGTGACAAGGGGACCACACCTGCTGATGCTAAGCTGGACACGTCGAAGTCAAACCCTCTGAAGCCAAAGGATGGAAGTGCGAGCACAGCATCTGCTGCTACATCGACTGCTGCAACCACTACTGTTGGGTTTGCAGCTGGCACGTGGTCCACATTTGTTACAGCAGCGGCCAAAGACGAAGGACATTCGTCTTCTGAGGACAGCCTGTTTGACTGCAAGGATGATGCTTATTCCAACTGTACAGAACTTACTGAAGCCTCTGTGTTGTCCCAGGACTCCATGCCCTCACTCCAGACTGTATCCAACACCACTGCCTCTGACCTTGCTGACTTGATGGACAAGACCTCAAGTGTCATCTCTCCGACTCACTCAGACGACCCTGTTGTCAAACTCAAGCCCGACCGCGAGCACATCTGTGCCCTGCTCAATAGTTTCCACAAAGCCCACAGAAGTGCGCTGGTTCCTATGCCTGAGTCAGAGGATGCTGATGAGTTAGGGGACGCTGAGTTGGCATTTGTGTGGCGCTGGTTGGATGATGTCAGCTCGTACAGCTTCACTGACACTGACACGGAGGACACCCCTGCTGTGTATGATACTGCCGCATCTGTCGATGATGCTACAGCCCCCAATGCCACTTGTGTTGATCTTTATGACTCTGGAGTGAGCCACCACATGTCTCCATACCGAGATCTGTTCATCTCACTGACAGAGATGCCACCCCACCAGCTCAATGCCACCAACCAGCAACATTTTGAAGCTACCGGGGAAGGCAATATGATCATCTCCATGCCAAATGATGGGGCCGACAACACGCAGATCCGGCCGACCTGAGTACTCTATACGCCTGCACTTGGCTTCACCCTGGTCTCGATTGGGCAAATCAATGACACTGGGTACACTGCTACATTCACTGGCAGAAAGCTCACCATCTCCAATCTGGATGGAGTCACTGTTGGCACCATGCCAAAATCAGGCAGCCTTTATCTTGTCACGCATCCCCATGCTGACGGGTCAGCCAATGCTGCTGAATGTGTCGAGAAGCTCACTGTCATGGAGCCCCACTGCTGACTCGGACATATTGCTCCATGGGCCATCCAAGAACTCGTTTCCAGTGGACGGGTCTGTGGAGTGGCACTGGTACCATCTGATGAGTCAGAAGTCTGTGAGGCTGTGAGGTGTGCATCTGTGCAAAATCCACATGGAAGCCGGTTCCTAATGTACACAAAGGCAAGCATGCTGAGGAACTCAGTGACAAGATCCACTCTGATCTGTGGGGCACTGCACGTGTTGCTACAATTGGGGGTTGGAAGCATTTCATTACCTTCACCAACGATGCGATACAATTCACTGCCCTCTATCTTCTGTGTCTGAAGAGTGAAGCTTATGAGGCCTATCAAGCTTACGAGGCATGGCTGGATACACATCATCAGGCAAAGGTCAAGGTCCTGAACGCTGACCAAGGCGGTGAATACCTCAGCAATGAGTTCAAGTCTCACCTCGAGGCATCTGGAACATTGGCAAAGCTCTCTGTGCAGGACACACATGAAGAGGCGGGCATATCGGAGTGACTGAACCACATGCTGATGGAGAAGATGCATGCAATGTTGATTGCATCCAGACTGCCAAAGTCACTGTGGGGTGAAGCCGTCATGCACACTGTGTGGCTGAAGAACCATGCCGCGACAAAGGCACTTGGAGGTTGCACTCCCTATGAGGCGTTAACTGGGTGTGTTCCTGGACTGGCTGGCCTGCCAGAGTAGAGCACACATGTCTGGGTCCATGATACATCCTCAGGGAAGCTTGGCGAGCATGCTAAGGCTGCGTGTTGGGTTGGGTACGATTCACAGAGCAAAGGGCACCGGGTCTACTGGCCTGATGGACATCACATCACGATTGAGCATAACATGCACTTTGGCAATGCACTGGAGCCAGTCGTGTATGAGGATGATGGTCCTGAGCTTGAGGGGGAGGGAGTAAAGTCGAGCTACACCAAGCCCACACTCCTCACTGACTCTCCCGAACCTGAGGCAGATGCCAGTCAGCCTGATGAAGCTGCAGATGTACCTGAGCAGTTGACACTGCCCGCACCTCTGAAACCCGACATCTTGGAGCCGCCACCAACCCCTTGACCAGTTCACATCTGGAAGCCATCGCAGAAGGTCAGCAATATACTTGCAGGAAAAGGCATTGATCACCATGTACCATGTGGTGTAGCTGTGCCAGATGCATCCAAGGGTGCTGGTGAGCTTGTTGAAGAGGTTACCGGCATGGCCATGGCCACGCATATCACAGAGGTCGAGGGCCTTGATCCTCGGACCATCCAGGAGGTGATGCGCAGGCTGGAGTGGGCACACTGGGAGGAAGCAATTTGTGAGGAGATCGAGGCACTAGAGGCACATGGCACCTGGCATCTTGAACAGCCTCTACCTGGTGTGAACGTTGTCAGCTGCCACTGGGTATTTCATGCAAAGAAGGACATGTCTGGGAATGTCTACCAGTATCGTGCGTGCCTTGTTGCACTTGGTTTCTCGCAAGTACCCGGGGTTGACTTCTTCGATACCTATGTGCCCATTGCGAAGATGGCATTGATATGCACGCTCCTCGCATTTGCCGCACGCCATGACTTTGAGGTCCACCAGCTTGACCTGAAGAGCGCATACCTGAATGGTGACTTCGAGGAAGATGAAGTCATCTATATGTCTCTTCCCCCAGGAGTCAAACTCACCAAGGACAAGTCCCTTGTACTGCACCTCCTATGCCCCCTATACGGTCTCTGTCAGAGCGTGTGCCACTGGCATAAGAAGCTCTTGCATGTGCTGCAGGATTGCCTCAGCATGTTGCAGTGCAATGTCGACCAAGCCGTCTTCTTCTGTGTTGAGAATGGGAGTACATGTGGATGACCTGACAGTCATCACATCAGGTATTGAGCTCATGGATGAGGTGAAGACTAACCTTCACAAGGATTTCAAGATCACAGACAAGGGGCCCATCCACTGGATACTTGTGTTTGCTGTTGAGCGCAACCACGAGGCTCACACACTCTCGTTGTCCCAGGTGTCCTACATTGACTCAATCATCTGGCATCTCAACCTTGAGGATGCGAAGCCTGTCACCACACCCATGGAGCCAGCTGTCCATCTGTCAGCCACTCAGTCACCCAAGATGGCTGCTGAAGCTGTGGAGATGCGCGACATACCATACCGCGAGGCTGTTGGTTCCCTCATGTATGCCTCCCTTGTAACTCGCCCCAATATCACCTATGCCATGTCCATCCTGTTGCGTTTCTCTGAGAATCCTGGCCAGGCACATTGGGATGCTGTCAAACACATTTTTCGGTACCTGTCCAGTACAAAGAACTTGAAGCTCACCTATGGCGCAGCCCAGTTTGACCTTGTTGGCTATCCCGATGCTGATGGATCCATGCATAAAGACCACAAGGCAATCTTGGGCTACGCTTTCCTGATTGATGGAGGCGCGGTGATGCAACCCCTGTGTTTTTGGTCGCGGAATCTACTCAACCTACACGGAAGATCGCTCGAATCGCAGTCGCGCATCAAAGACAATACTCGCGACTCACTGGCGGAAGGTGCTACACCTGCGGCGGCGACTACGAACTCTCGTGACCGCGACTGCCGACTGCTGCGGTGAATATCACGCTCACTCCGATAGGACCGGTAATCGGCACACCCAGTGCCAGACCCGCGACTGCAACCAGACCGTCCGTCTTTGCAACCCCATTTGCGAATCACGCTCAGCATCCTACATCGCGCCTTATGATATCCCTTGCCGTGACCAGGTGGTGACAGTAGGAACCCTCAGGACATCGGGAAGGATCAGGTTAGGAGCAGCCAATCAACGAGGGAGTTTGCGACCTTATCAGGGGGAGCCTCGACGTGGCTACCCAAAGATCCGGATCAACACAGCACGGCGGCGGGAGGCCCACTTTGGGTGATGTCAGGAGTTGACCCGCCGGTTCACCCACTTGTCCCGATTTGCTGAAGACCATATGGTTGTGGCTCACGGGCCTCTGGAACGGTCGGGTAATGCAGGAGGAGACCGGGAGGAGAAGGGTTTCATTCAGGTCTCAGTCAGGTTGGCTCGGAATGTAGCAGTAGGGATTTTGTATATAAACCGCTTGTTACGGTGCAGAAAATCAAGCATTCGTACCCCACGAATCTAGGGTCTCAATCGCAACTGCACTCTGCGACTTGCCAGCATCCCGGCGATCTTGCGACCTCGCGTAACCCACTTGCAACTGCGTTTGCGAACATCACGACTTAACCCTCTCCCTGCGCGTTCAGGCCGAGCCTTTGACTCTCCCACTTTGCGTCCTCAGAGGATCATGGAGCTGTGACCTCACTTAACTTCTCTGTCTTTTGACCCTTGGTCTCGCGCCACTAGTACTACGCCTCATGGGCTGTGAGACTACCTCACGACTCGTGACGCACCAATCGCTCTTCGTTGTCCGACTTGCCATATGCTCCCCTACCTCCCCACTCGACGGTTGCGCCACGAAGGGAACTCAACCTGACTCGCCTCCTCACACCCTCAGTCCCCAGCTTCGTCCCCTCGGCCCTCGGCTGTCACCTTTCGGCCTTGTAGGAGAGTTGGGTGCATCAGCGGTCTCTTGGGCATCCAAGCACCAGGAGATCATCTCGCTGTCAACGACCGAGTCCAAGTATGTCATGATCGTTCACGCATCCAAGGAAGCTCTCTGGCTCCGATTGCTAATTGGACAAGTCTTTGTGCTGTTCAATGCCCCCATCCCTCTCATGTCTGACAATCAGTCTGCTATTGCACTGACTCAAGCTCATCTATTGCTCTACCAAGGATATGGTTGCCGATACACTTGCAAAGGTACTGTCCAGCCTGAAGGTCAAGCATTTTGCACACACCCTCGGACTCCTGCACGATTGAGGGGGAGTGTTGGAGCATGACAATTTGTGTGTTGTCTGGGTCTCAGACATCCACTATACCCATATGCTTGTTATCTCATTCCTTCTGTTTCGTCCCAATGTTCCGTGCTGTGCTCACTATATTTGATGCACTGTATGTGCCATGCCTGCCGTTTGCTACCAAACATTCATTGCCATTCCTGGACATAGATCACCCTGCCCGTACCTTCCTTGCTCACTTATATTGTGCCTTTGTGTACTGTCACCCTCAGTCTTGCTCTCTTTCTCGAGTGTGTACTGAGGGTGAGTTGGACTCTTCTGTATCTGTCGCATACCATAACTTACCTAGACACGTAGATGTTGTCTTGTGCTTGTTAGGTATGCTGAATATAACAGTCTTGCTCTCTTTCTCAAGCATGTACTGAGGACATCGTCTTGTGCTTGTTTAGCTTTATGACCACGCTCTCGCCCCACTTGTTGTGTTACCAATGGCACAGACGTTCAGTACATTCAGCGAGCATCAGCATCAGCAGAAAGTGTGGAACCTTATATAGCCTTGGATTAGGTGTCAGTGCCTAGATATACATACCAAACTGGCCGGGCAAGGTCAGGCCTTGGGGACAAGACATAGCCCTCTGCAATGTATTATATATAGCTTTCTTGGCCTACATATGACAATTTATAAGATAAAACAGGGCCTTATTGGCAAACCCTGTCCAGTCAAAGCCAATGGCAAGTGCCAGTGACTGGCCCTTCAGATGACGTCAGCCACAGGTGAGCGGCATCCATTATCTGACCATGCATTATATGATGACATATGATGTGGTCTGGCAGAGGATGGTACTTACTGCTATTCATTGGAGCTACAAGCCTAGCATCCCAGATCAATCCCAGTCAGAAAATTTAGTACTATTTATTTTTATGATTGTATGTACAATGACAAATGCCTGCTGAGGGCACCCAATGACAAAGGACCTGATGAGGGTTACCAAACTGCCCACTGAGAGTAACTGATCAAACTGATGCTGAAGATGAGGACAGACTTGCCCAATACGGAAGGAGATACCGGATTTGGACGAGGATTGTGCTACATGCCACAAGCCTTACCTTGGGCTGCAAGCTTGGCTGTGATAGTACCTGGCCAACAAGATAAGGGAAGCATATATATAGTTCAAGTTCCTATGTACTTACCTCACATGATTGCCCTTCCAGCATTGCTCATGCTCGACAACTGTATGTACTGTTTGTTCCAGCAAATTTAGAGTGGTGCCTGTCCAAAATGATGTATATATGTGCACCTATATGCTACCTATTGATCAGAAAAGTAAAACACAGCCTCCATAAGCTTGCATTGCGAGTCGGAAAGCTGGGTAACATGCAAGGGGGCTAAGAGTCAGCATCCAGCACATTGATTAGGTAAACACTTTCCTTGCCTGACTCAGAGGCTGTGTTGCAGGATGGGGGTTGGAAGAGAGGATTCACTCACTTCAGATGCTCTGGCTTTGTTTTTAGGGATATTTTGGAACTCAGCTCATGTCTGAAGTCCAACACATGAGCACAAAGAATGAGCACACATAAAGAAGAGGAAGGAGGGCAACCATAAAAGGAAACCAGCAATGTCATAGCCTTGACCACTGACCTCGACACTGACTGAGCAATGACTGTGCTGAGCTCAGCAGTGCACAACAACTTCATCCATTGCCCTGTAGGTGTAGATACCCATAGGCAGCCCCATGTATTTGATCATCTCACATTGTATTACATTGACTTAAAGACATAAAAACATTGTATAGTTAATTATACGCTAGGCCATGCAAGCCTCTGTCTGGGCCTGCCAGACCATGAGAATCTTGTATTGGGCCATCTGCACCTATAGGGCCTTGGATGGATCTGGCCTTTTTGCTGATGAGAGGCCTGGCTGCTCAGAGCCCCAGTGTATGTAGCAGAGATGAAACCAAATGCATTATTCTGTCTGAATCAGGATAGTAGCGAGTAGTTGAGTACTGACAAAAGCATGTATGTATTGGTAGGCTGTTGAGAGCTGGTAGATCAACCCAAAGCGATGCAGGGAATCTGGGACTAGATAATACAGTATGTGAATAGAGTGAGATGGAGACCTCACGGGTGTCACATCATAGCAGGGGGTAATCAGTGTTGGAACATATAGGTGAGTGTGTGCCTGATCGCTGACGTGCCGTCGTGCCACCATCAGGCACACAATATTACTGTACCTGTTTCATACCTTACAGATAAGAAATACCATATTTAAGCTCAGCTATCACATGTAGATACCTTCGTGCATTTGCCTCCCCACTTCGAGGACAAGACAAACCGTCTGCATTTTCATATTCTATCAATGACTTGCTCGCTCTACTCGCTTGCTCTTACCAATGCCGATACTCGCTCCAATAACCACTTGCAGAATACATTGGCCTCATCCTCCTCACTAGTACTTGGTCACATACAGAGATGTCATCCTCATCGTCAAGTGTGATACATGACATTGCCCACCCAGAGTCGACATGGCCCATGGTGATTGCAGTGTACTTCTCATATCACCTGCATTCAATCATCTTCTTGACTGACTTGTCATGCCAATATGTTGTAATGTTGCAGTAGATGTCAGACTTGAATGCCATCTTCGGGTTGTGGATCCCAGTCTTCCATGTAGTGAAGATGTACTGAACCTGCATCATGTGTAGATGTTAGAAGTCTATGGAGGATAGGTAACTGTCACTTACTGCAGTTGCAGCAAGCGCAAGTGCACCATGCACTGGTAGTTCATCCTCCTCTTTCAGCCAGCTTCCCTGGATGGTGATGCGCAAACAACCTGAGGACATACAGGGACCGCAGTGCCCCCACACTGTGATCCTCCTATTCATTAACCTGAAGATGAGTAACATGAATCATGATAGAAATATGATGGCGTACGTCAGGGTCATATGCCTCCCAGAATGCCAGCCCTGTTTGTCTCTTCAGCGCATCCACCACCCACTCCTGTCACTTCTGTGCAGTCTTGAATTGCCATTCGAGCTCCTTCTTGATGAGGAGCTTGATTTGTGTATGAAAATGTGTTCGCCAGTTGACCACTGCCTGATAAGCCTGCAAATCTGGGGGCTTGTTACTATCTCATACCTCAAACTGGAAGAATGAAGGCTCACAATGCGATAGATCTTGTCCCCACTGGTGACTTCATATAACTCATTGGGGAAAAACGAGTTGATGAGCTTTTGAACCAGGTCTACAAGGTGTTTGTTGTCATTTGCCCCAGTGGCCTTGTTGCTTGCAAATGACCAGGGGTGTGCACTTTGACTGATGATGTGCACCATGGTTGGGATGAAGGTTGTCTTCCAGTGCAGCTCAATGAAGTCAGGTAAGGTCTGGATGGCGAGGGACTTCTCTTCTGAGACCAGAGTGCATGCACACCACTTCTTTGCTGGAGTTATGGGCTGGTCTTCATTGTTACTCTTACCTGCCTGCACCTCCACCATCCGACCATAATTTGGACACTTGCTGAAAGTTGTGCCAAGACCGACTGTGACATTGGAGCTGTTCCGGCCACCAATAAGCTTGAATGAGGCCTGTCAGCACATGCGTTTGATGGTTGCAGCCCAGTGAGTGGAGTCTTGGCCTTTGTGAGTTGGTGTATTTGACTGGCTCAGAGCAATGGCAGAACAAGAGGATGTAGTGGAAGCTGGAGTGAGCAAGCAGCGTGCTGCAACTGCGGACTTCCAGTCGGCCTTCAAACCCATAACAGGCAAGCTGGGCATTTGAGCATGCGGTGCTGATGACTCCATGGTCTTAGCCTTTGTTGTTTGGGTAGATGCTGGTGTGCTGCTGCTACGGTGAGTTCCAGAAGCCTTCATACTCGTAGTGTCAACACTTGAGTCTGATTTCTTCCGTGATCTAGATTTGGAAGGTGAATTCAACCCAGATCAGTATGAGATCAAGATGTGCATTGTCCTGAGCCAAAAATGTTTAGCCCAGGAGCATGCATAGTCAATGAACCATCAAAACAGCCCCATACCAAGTGTGAGCACTGGACATTGACATATAAGGCAGGCAGTGCAATGAGTGCCTGTCAGACCACCAGCAAGTGCCAGCGGATTGTAGGCCACATCACCACTCACCACCACCCCTCCCTTGTCTGTGAGTGCTCGCATTGGACCAGCAAAGGTCCATACTAACTGCAGAATGGTCAAATACGTGGTTGTGAACCCAGAAATCAACCTAATACCCACACTCATTCAAATATGGCAGTCAAAGCCCAAGCGTTCAGTTCGGATGACCACTGTGGTTGGTACGTGCACCAATCCCATCTCAGCCCATCAAGAATCAAGTACTTATGACATGAAAGTGTGATCAATGAGGAAGGCACGCCTTGATCCCGCTATTGGCTGGGACAGAAATGTCCTGAGCTATTTTGATTATCACATGACCCAGTGTGAACTCAATGATCAAGTACTGCATGGGGTGGGCATCAAGGTGATGGTCAAAGTTCGGATTGAATATGAGTGGATTGCAGAGCTTGGGTTTTGATGAAGATGAGGTCAAGCAGCTTCTACTCATGCTTGAATGGCTTGCCTAGATTATTTTCATGCTTTTTAATGCACAGTATCAATGGGCTCTGCTCAGTTAAGGAGTGAAGCTGGCAGAAAGTGGGGTCACCAAGCACCTGACCACCCCAGACACTGCAAGAGATAAGAGGGTGGCAGTGCTTTGTGCCCTCAAGATAAGGATTTGAGGGATTGCACAGCCATAC
The DNA here is from genome assembly GCA_029783445.1 of Fomitopsis palustris. Taxonomy (NCBI): domain Eukaryota; kingdom Fungi; phylum Basidiomycota; class Agaricomycetes; order Polyporales; family Fomitopsidaceae; genus Fomitopsis; species Fomitopsis palustris. The sequence continues at coordinate 80,447 of JARAOQ010000047.1, forward strand.
ACTGCATAAGGAGGCAGTGCAGGGCAATGCTGCACAGGAGGCAGTGCATGGCAATGCTGCACAGGAAGTAGACAAGGGCTAGGCCCTTAGGACAGCATGGGCTGTGCATGGAGGCACTGCCCAATGAATTTGTAAATACCCCCAGCCTACATGTATATAAGGACTCAGATCTCAATGGACAGAGAGCTTTTCCCCCCCAAGTTCCACCCCCAGTCAGGTCCCCCTCTCAGCAAGTGAACTCTCTCAGCCCAGAGACTCAGTGTCTCAAAGTCTCAGTGTCTCATCTCCTTCAGTGAACAGGGGAGCATGGCTGTGTCTTGCAAGGCAGGCAGTCCTCGTGGGATGAAGGTCATTCTTGGGGTGCATGTTGTAATGATGCTTGGCCTCAAGGGCAATGGCCACTGACAGCAGAGATAAGGGACCATTCTCTTCGACATTGCCCACACCACCCCCATCCACATCAGGTATGTCTACAGCAATGCCCTCTTTTGCATCAGCATTCTCACCTGGAACTGCAGGGATTGGCGCATTGTTTTCCTGACATGCAGCAGACCGCAACCGTTGGTTTGATGCCAGGATCATGATCTTGCCAGCAGAACTAGGTTTGCCATGGTGTCAAAGGGTGTGGTGGGTGAGATGACAACAGCGCAAGTGGTGGGAGATCCCAGCAGAGTACTTGTGAAGCACAGCTGTGGCAGAGGGGCTTAGCAAAGGCACACATAAGCGACACTAATATTTGTGGAATTATTTGTCCACCTCAAGTCCACCTATCCAGAAACGGTCTCATCCTCAACAAACCACCATGCCTCTTCCCCACCCACACATCTGCAAGCCATGCAATTGCTCATTCCCATTGCAATGCAGCCTTGCGATCCATTGTGGCCATCTCCACCGTCATCCGACCAAGCCATCAACACACTCCCAGCTTTGGTTCCACAGCTTTCTTGATGGTACGTAGTCCAATGCGCCTTCATACATACAATATGAGAATAGATGCTTATGGTGCCAGGCTGACCTTGTGACCCACAGGGCAGATTCCTCCCCCCAGATGCTCCTCCTCTGGTGCCTGACCCTATCAATGAATATGCCCCCTTTGAAAACTGCCCAGCCTTTCAATTTGCAGAGTTGCTCTTCAAACGAATCCAGGCCAGCAAAGGCAACATAGATGATCTTCTTCACTCCCTTGCAGCATTCAATGTCACACAGAACAGCACTGACACTCCTTTCAACAGTGCAGATGACCTCTTCTCTACCATTGATGCAATTCCATATGGCGACACACCTTGGGAGTTGTTCTCAGTGTGCTACATGGGACCTGTTAACAATGACTTGCCTTCCTGGAAGCGAGCCAATTCTGGGGTGCATTGCTGCAATGCACGCACGGTCACCCTCAATATCATGGGCGCCAAGGAATTCAATGGTAAGTTTGATGTCACACCATACCAGGAGTATCTCCCCAACGGGAGTGTCTGCTACTCAAACCTCATCTCCGGGGAGCACATGTATACACAAGCCATACAATCATTCACCAATTCATCACATGCTTTACATTGATGCTGACCCCCAATAGATGACGCTTCCCCAAATGCATGGCGCAATGCTCTCGCAGATCATGCTGGGCTCAGACAAGATAACTGTCTCTGTTGGGACAGAAAACACAGAGTGCCATCCCTTGTACTTGTCGATTGGCAATGTCCACAATCCTGTTTGTTGTGCGCACAAGGACACAGTCATTCCTATTGGATTCCTTGCAATCCCAAAAGGTGAAGCCTTCTGTCATATCTCCACTCCTCACATTTCTCACACAAGGATCTACAGCGTGTTGAAGTGAGGAGGTTTGAAATGTTAGTGTGGCTGAAGGCAAAAGAATGAGACAGTACCCAGGGGAAGCTCCAGGGAAAGACCTGTGAAGCGCACACAGGGGAACAGGAGGTAAAGTCTTGAGATTAGAGGGCATATCAGCGCGGTATATATACATCAGGGGAACCAGTCATGTGAGTCATGAGAGAGCATGAGTAATTGTACCAAATGAGTGGTGAGTTATACCTAGTCAGCCTGAGTCATCAGGAGTCAGGGTGAGTCATATCTTTGGAACTATCTAGAAGAGTCCAGAAGGGAGCATGTCTAGAAGAGTCTGTGATCTAGAACTATCTACTAGGGCCTGGACGAGGTCATGGGATTGAGTCGAGGCAGAGTCCATCAAAGAACATATGTAATACAGACAACGCAGAACCCAAGTCCATGTATAGGTTGTCTGAATGATAAGTTAATGTATGACACTGAATATGGAAAGTTCAACACAGCAGCATGCGGTGAAGCTGAGACTGACAAGTTCCAGACATTTTGCAAGCAATTGTACCATGCATCAATTGCGCATATACTGACACCACTCAAGCACTACATGACAGAGTACAATGTTGTTTGATGTCCCGATGGACACTTCCACTGCATCATCTACGATCTTGGCCCTTTCATTGCTGATTACCCCGAGCAGGTTGTCTTGGTGGGGATTGTAACAGGATGGTGTCCAAAGTAAGTCTCACTTCAGTATGACAGTACCTGAGGCTGACACAGTACACCTGTCAAGGTGCTGTACCCTGCCCGAGAGGCTTAGCAAGCTCAGAGCTGGATAATCACACTCCAATGAGCATACCAAACACGTCATCCGTGAATCCAGCCTGGAGATGAGCTGGTCAACATGGGGGATTGATGCAAATGTTATTGTGAGTGAATATGCCTTCACATACAGCCTGTCCGGGACTCACCTCAGAGTTCTAGCCGTTCACGACGTACTTTCCATGGGCCGATATCCATAAGTTACTGACCCCCAACCTTCTCCATCAGTTGATCAAAGGGACCTTCAAGGACCATCTCGTCAAATGGGTAGAGAAATACCTCTACACTCAACACTCCAAAGCTGAAGCATGGAGATGGATGGACAACATAGACCATAGGTGAGTAACCTACCTGACTCACCAGGGAGTACTGCCACATGCTGATTGATGCACTCCATAGAATCGCAGCAGCTCCTCAATTCCCTGGCCTCTGCTGCTTCCCTGAGGGGTGGAACTTCAACCAGTGGACAGGAAACAATTCCAAGGCACTAATGAAGGTAAGGTTCGATTGGCCTGGGATGCAGTGATCTTCATTGACAGTTCTCCTGCTATGTTAGGTCTACATCTCTGTGATAGAAGGCCATGTACCCGACGACTTTGTCCAGTGCTTCGCTGGGTACCTTGATTTCTGTTATCTTGCACATCAGTTGGCACATGACTCAACATTGCTGGCATCCATGCAGAAAGCCTTGCACTGGTTCCATACATATCGTGCAGCATTTGAGACCACTGGTGTCTGCTCCGACAGGTTTTTGCTCCCACGGCAGCATGCATTGGAACACTATATCAATGGGATCTGCCTCTTCAGTTCTCCAAATGGTGTTTGCACTTCAATTATGGAGTCAAAGCATATCCAAGCCATGAAGAAGCCCTGGCATGCATTGAGCAAGAACAATCCACTCCCCCAAATACTCTGCATAAATCAACGCCTCGACAAGCTCTCTGCGGCATGCTCAGTCTTTACCACCCACCACATGCTTGACAGTGATGTCCTTGCTGACGTACTTGGCCTCAACCCACAGTCTACAGCAGATGACTTTGAAGAGGATGCTGGCAATGAAGCTGAAGATGAGGTTGAAGGAGTGGATGGAGAAGCTGAAGGTGTTGTAGAACTTCCACAATGACAAGGTGAGTTTCTCAACCCTCCTCGCTGATATATACTCATCTCTGTTTGCCCAGTGTACATGCATGACATCGATGCTCTTGCTATTGAGTATAAGCAACCCAGCCTCTGTGAACACACTCGCCACTTTTTGTATGACCAGGCGCACACATCCGATCCCAATCCACACCTTGACGGTGACAATGAACTGGTAGACTCAAGATCAGTGGATCTCTCGGAGTGTCCACAAATCCACAGGAAGATCGCTGTGCATCGCATTGCCCATGTGACATTCTATGCACCCACAGAGCTCGCCAGGACTGCCGGAATGCACCATGAGATTATCTGGGCAAACCCAACGTGGCACGGACACCCCCGCTTTGACACGGTGATGAGACTCAGACAAGGCTGAACCAGGAAAAGTGACACTAGCTGGATCCAAACCAACAACCTTCTGATAGGGCCTTCATTGCTCTAACCACCGAGCTACAGTGCCAGTCAAACCTGAACACGGTCAGGTGGATGTGACTACAAACCCCTCATGGGTTTTGAACTTGTCAGGGCTTGCCCATCAATGGTTCTAGTCAACACCAACGCCAACAAGCCAGGTATGCTCAGAATGACAGTAGGGTGGGTGATGGGCTTCATGGGGATCCCATATGATGGTATGCGGCATCTGTGTGCTCTGATTGACTGGTTTGAGAAGGTCTCGGAGGTTCCCAGTGATGTGACTGGCATGTATGAGATTTGGCCTGAGCTCAATGGGCTCGGACAGCAGGTTACTTCGATTGTGCATGTAGATGCTATTTTCCGCACAGTCAATCTGTCTCCCATGTTTCGTAGCACTGTTATGCCCCTCGAGTTTCATTATTCATATGCATTAGATGCTTTTGAGACATTCTATGTCAATAAGTACGGTGACTACCACTCACACCATTGCATATTCTAACTAAACTACTTGACCTTCATGTTACTTACCTGAGAGCCTGACACCATTAGTTCTGAGTCTGTGACCAAATCTGATGCATGCAAACAGTGCTCTGAGTGCATCTGAGAGACCCTGGAGTATCTGAGAGTGCTTGAAGCACTGGAGCATACTGACCGCCACTGGCCCTCTGAGCAACGCGCTTCAGCTGACCAAGGCTTCAGGTGCTACGCTCTTTGCTAATGAGTCTTTTTTTTGTCACTCACCAGAACCAGACAGCCAGAACCAGAATATGACTGTCTTTGCCACATTAACAACAGGAAAAACCTGATTCTCTTATCTTGTCTTAAACAAACCAAATAAGGCATAAAGACACAATAAGACATTAAGAGCAATTAATACAAGTTGCCCAAATTTGAAGTGTAAAAAAGATATCCAAAGGTGCATTAAGCAACAGTGGTTTGCATGGCTTTAAAAGTTTCCACCCAATTTTCAGAATGAGTACTGTCATGTTTCTGCTTTGTTTCATGGTGTAGCACAACACAATTCTGTCCTTGGCCCCAGACAAAAAATAAGAATATTTGCCACAAGCTAGTCTTGAACCATTGACTTCCTCCACAACTTTCCCACACTGGCCTCCATGTAAGGACGACGATCTATAAGTATTAGTCAGTGCTTTGGAGTTAGCCGAAGTGCGTCCAGAAGGCGAATGCTCGCCCTTTTGCACCTTGTCTTCTCTCCCTTTGCTGTACTATCGCTCGTCCCCGTCAATATACAGTTTTGGCTAGCGTATACGGCGTCCGAGAGGACCTAAAGCTTTACATCTTTTTATGCTACCGTCTTCGTTAACTTGAAGAACCGTACTTGTTGACTCTACGAACTATATCACTTCATCCATCTATCGCTCTATCCATCCATTGCTTCATCCACCCATCGAATCATCCATCCACCCCAACCCATGTCGACTACGACAACCAAAACCAAAAGACGGGCTCAGCATATTTAGCTAACCAACGTGTACCCGTGTACAATACACGCACTGGCAATAGACAAGTCCGTGACCCCTACGATCCGGATTATGATGACACTTTCAGAGCTGAAGGCCTTCGTATGATACAAAGGCTAGTCCACGAAAAACTGTCTGAAAACATGCCTGACAGCAACGCGCTCAAGAATATTAAGAACATACTGACACCCCCGCAGTACAATGGTACTGACAACTACGAGCAGTTCGAAAGCTGGCTCAAGAACCTACTACGTTGGATGAGTCTCTTCCGTCTAGGTGGACCAACACTTGACAAAGAACGTTTATACATACTTGGCCAGTTCCTGAAGGGAAAGGCCGCCGACTGGTATAACGATACCATTGATGCGCCTACTGCTAATGGAAGGCCTTGGACATTCCTTGATGCACTCTGTGGACTATTTGACAGATTCCTGCACCATGCGACTGCTAGTACAGCGGCCGACAAGTTCTATGCTGCTAAGTACACCAAGGATGGTGGCATTAATGGCCTATGGGATTATCTCACTAAGTATGCAGCCCGTATGCCCATACCACCTGACGACTATACGTTCGCATGCATGTTCACAGAGGCGCTTCCGAGTGACATCGGAGTGCTGTTGTTCCAGGCCAAAAACGTGTCTGTTGAGTTGACTCCTCTACAGCGACTCCAACATCTGGCTCTGCAGCAAGAACACAATAAAAAGCAAGTCACGGCCTACCGCGCAAAACACACAGCACAAAGCTTGACAGCGACACCTAGCTTGTCGGGCAACATCACAGCGCGAAACACTGACTCACGTCGCGTCAAGACGAACCATCGCAATATTCAAGGGAATGCTGGTCAACCGGGAACTCGTAGGTTCACTCACCTCATTTGCCGCTCTGACCTGCTGGCTGCTACAGCATGCGGCAGAGGCGCACCCCTGGTTTGTGCCAAGGGACTGCTACAGCCCACCCAGTCTACCTCGAATGTTCATGGTAGTGCTGCACCTGCATCAGGGAACCGTCCGTCAGGCCAGCAAGGTGCGTCAAACCACCCTCAGTCGCATGGCGCTTTGCAGCATTCGCGCAAGTGCTTCAACTGTGGGGAAGAGGGACATTTCTCGAAGGATTGTCCCCATCCCCCGCGCACCAACTTCCATGCCGCGTGTATCATCGATGATCGCAATGATCCCAACGCAAATGAAGTGGAACACCCTTCTGACAATCCTGTTGAGGTGCCCGAGGTTTCTCTGAATATGGCCCCAGAGGCACCTACCCCTGATGCTGAGGCAACCAACATCAAGAACCAAGACGAAGTACCCGCCCAATTAGAGGACGAGTACCTCGCCATGGATGGATCTCAATATGACCGAGACAAGTATGTCACTATAGAAGATGCACTCGAGGAAGATGAGTCAGATAATGTCGTGTATTATGGATCAATGTGCTGCATTGATCTGTCGCGGGTCGATAATGACCTAGTGGAACACAGTGAGATTTCGCAAGGAGGTCGTACCTCATACGGGCTCCGTGTATTCCATGCCCCATGCGATGTTATTCTGCAGGATGATCCTGCAAACTCAAGCATCTTCGAGTTTGAGTGGCGCCACGCGCTTAGTAATGGCACTGGCAACATCGACCTTGAGTCAATAGACAACTTCGCAGTGTGCGAGATCCTGCGCAGAGGCCCAGCGATCGAAGCCACTTCCGAGTGCAGTGGCATACACTACGAACACATAGTGGACGATGTCACTGATCCTGTTCTACAGGTCGCAGCTGGATTAGAAGATCCTGACGCGATGTCAGTCTCATCTGATGGCTCAATTCCGCCGCTCGCAGAGGCCCCTGACTCTGAGTTCTCAAACCCGGAGTTTACTGCTGAAGAGACTTACGCTCTTGTGCTTACAGCTCGCCTGCGCATGCTGAATCGCGAGCTCCAATGGACCCGGTATGAGCTGCTTTGCAGCCTTGCACGCTACTGACCAAGCACAGAAGACCGTGAACGCATTCGCGAGCGACTGCTTGACCAGGATTGGATGGTACGTTCTATGAACATACCAGACTTACCGACTGACTACTCAGATGACCCCTCGCAAAATGCGGTCAGTGCGCTCACTCAGCAAGTGGTTGGGGAGGATGCAGACACCCATGATCCGCCTCCGCCATACCCAGCTCTCCGAGCGATGTTAGCTCGCGCCTCACGTGTTCCAGACACGTCTGGTTCGACATTGCAATCCCTTGCAACACGCGCAACTGTTTGACGCACCGTAACGGGCCGCCGACCTGACTTAACTCGGTATGATCAGACTTGTCTTACCACGTATCTGACTATCAATGGCCTGCAAGCCCTGGTTCTCCTTGATTCTGGCAGTACCACTGACTCGATTAGCCCAGATTTTGCTCCAGTTGCAGGCATACAAGCATTTGAGCTCGAGAACCCAGCCATTCTGCAACTAGGATGTGTCGGCAGCCGCTCACGCATCAACTACAGTGTGAAAGTACCTGTGCTATGGGGAACATTCCGGGGTGAGGTTTATTTCAATGTGGTGAACTTAGATCGCTACGACGCCGTACTTGGCACACCATTCATGCAAAAATTTGGTGTTTGCCTTGACTTTTCACAATCGGCAATCTGCATTGGACAGCACACTATACCGGCACTGCTTCCGCGGGAGGAGGAGGATGCCGCCAATCATTGGCGGTGCACATTCTCTTCTCGTCGTGCCACAGCAAATGTAACCATGCAGATGGCTAACCCGCCTGCACCTCCACCATTGCATCTGCATTGACTAGCTGACTGCAGCAGCAGTGAATCAATAGATCCACTGCAAACTGTGTCTTTCCATCGGATTACGGCAGACTATCCATCTGCTACAGACAATGAAGCACGTATTATACAAATACATGAGCAATTAATGCATGAATATGCAACTTTATTCAGCCCAGTCCCTCCAGGACTTCCTCCAGTGAGAGAAGTCAACCACAGAATTCCTCTGATTGACGAGAATAGAAGGTATACCTATTACCTACCAGAATGCACAGACTCACTCAATCCAAAACTGCTCGACAAGATTCAACTGTACACCGCCAACAGATGGTGGAAAGAGTGTCAGACGGAGCAAGCTGCTCTGATGCTATGCATTGCGAAGAAGGATGGTGGTCTCCGCACAGTCGCAGATGTTCGCCAACGTAACGCGAACACGATCAAGGACGTCACCCCGTTTCCGGACCAAGACCAGATCTGGCATGACGTCGCATGCGCACGATACCGTTCGAAGATTGACATGTTGAACGCTTATGAACAGGTGCTTGTGGACCCAAAGGATGTCCATAAGACTGCCTTCGCGACAGTTTATGGCACGTTCTATAGCCTTGTCATGCAGCAAGGGGACACTAATGCTCCCTCAACGTTCCAGTGCCTCATGACTTCGATATTCCGCGAAGCCATAGGTAAATTCGTCCATGTTTACTTGGACGATATATTTGTATTCTCAGACACTATTGAGGAGCACGAAAAGCACCTTGACTGGGTATTGAAGAAGCTACACGACAACAGGCTATACCTCAGTGTGAACAAGTGTGCACTATTTGCAAGGTGAGTTGACTGTCTTGGTCACCTCATTGACGAAAAAGGACTACATGCTGACATGGACAAAATGTCGTGTGTCCAGAATTGGCCTGTACCTCGGAATTACCATGAGGTACAGCGCTTTCTAGGCCTTGTACAGTACCTTGCCCACTTCATGCCTAACCTTGCGGCATACACAGGCCCACTCTCGAGCATCACTCGAAATGGCCAGGCCTTCGACTGGTGGCCTATACATTGCTTTGACGAGATCAAAGCACTTGCCTGTAAGACTCCAATCCTACGGCCTATCGACCCTCAAAATCCAGACCCGATTTGGGTGATCACTGACGCATCGACTTCAGGTGTCAGTGCGGTATATGGCCAGGGCCCCCAGTGGGATAACTGCCGCCCAGCTGGCTTCATGTCGAAGAAGTTCACGCCCGCACAGCATGCATACTTCACATACGAAATGGAGGCACTCGGCGTACTCGAAGCTCTTCTCAAATGGGAAGATAAGCTAATAGGCCGGCACTTTAATATTGTTACTGATCACCGTGCACTTGTCTTCATTCAGGACAAGCGCAAGCTTGCGCCACAACTCAAGCGGTGGACTGAATACCTCAGCTGCTTTGATTCCGAGATTGTGTACATGCAAGGTTCAAAGAACCTTGTAGCGGACTCGTTCTTGCGATATTTTGCCAACAAAGGTGCGGATGTATTACACGAGCCGCAAGACTACGTGTCTGCTGACATCAGAATTGATCCATATGGCAAGACACTCTCAAACCTGCGCCTTGCGGAGATCCGCGCCCAACGCATTGTCAAACATATTGAGCCCCATGTGCACGAAGCTGAGGAGCTTGCGGCGCACCTGCCACAAGCCATGCAAACGCGAAATCAAGACACACCCGATGCAGATTCGGACCCGACCGCACTTGACTCTGCGGTATCCGGGCCACCCTTGGATGCGATCATCCAACAAGCCCTGGACCTACACGAAATGATACGGACAGGGTACTCGGGTGATCGGCTCTTCAAGGTGATCCTTGAGCATCCAGAGGACCACCGCGCCTTCTCACTGCACGATGGCCTGCTGTGGTACCGGCCACACACTGATCATGAGGTACTGTGTATCCCATGAGTTATGGTGCATCACCGAGTATTACCTGAAATTATTCTCAGTGAGGTGCACAGTGCAATTGGACACTTGGGCTTCCGCCGCATGTCAGACTATGTTCGACAATGGTATTGGTGGCCAAATATCGGAAAGGACATCGCGTCCTTTTGTGCAAGCTGCACTACATGCCAGACAACTAAGTTCTCACGTCAGAAGCCTGTTGGCCTCCTACACAGCATGCCAGTACCAACGCGGTGTCCTGAGGGAAAAGTGTTCCACAAGGGAAACAAGTGCAATAGTTGAATATGAAGAGAGATGCACCCTGAAGATTCACACTTACCACTTTGGGACGCAGAGCGCCTAAGCGCAAACCCTCAAGCGCTTGACACGTAGCAAACGGTTTCTCCAACTGCCATCACACAGCACAATCAAAGTAAGTACTCTGGTACTCAAGACAAGTGATATATCATACTAAACATATCCACTGGGCCACCCTGGGTCATACTTCCCAGACCAACCCGCATTAACCACTCTGAACAATATGTCATCTTACAACGTCAATGATGACGGTCTTGGCTAGTAAGTCCCTTGTCCCAGGACTTTGTATCAAGAAAAACGCTAAAGCCTCATTAGTATTGTGGATGTCCCGCTTGTCCTGGACCCCACAGTCGGCTGGGATGCCGACATTTTCAATTACTTCGACGACCGCATGCTCCGCCTGGAGCATCGCACAACGCTTTGGGCCGAATTGGTCCAAGTCTTGGTAGAGATCACTCAGGCAGTGGAAGCAGAGCCTGAGGCTCACACAGAAGAGGAGTGGCAAGTTTTATTAGATATAGATCAACGACTTCGAGTACTAGAGGAATGGGTCGCATCTCTGCGCGCGCAGAGATAGGTGGCGACCAAATATAGAAGTCTTCACTTGCATTTCAAAGAAAGATACATTACCTCAAGTAAAGAAATGTAATAATGTTTAAAGTCACAGGACCAAGGTAAGAAGGGACCAATAAAGAGGTCACTCCAATGACTTCATGATGGAGCCAGTAACCAAGGATGATATCATTTATGGAGTATGGAGATTGTGAGCTCATAGGTGGAGACAATAGAGAAATGATGTCATTATGAAGCAAGGTTGGAGCAAAAGACCCACAATGACATGAGGAGAGGAGCAAGTGGAGTAGAATAAGCAGTCATAGTCAGCAGATTCTACATGTATATAAGGCTCAGGGAGGCTCTCCCAGAGGGAGTTCCTCTTGGACCCCAGAGCCCCTCTGCATCCCAGAAGCCACTCCTACTCAGATTCACTGAGTATCTATGTCATTCAGTGTCTAGCATCTACTTATTGGTGTCTAGTCTCAGTCTTAAGTGTCTAGTTTCTTATTGGGAAGACGTCTCAATAGGTACTATCTCCACGTTTTTACAAGTTACAACGCAGGTATAAATTTTGGTCTTGGTCAATATGGTTTCGGACGCCTCCACTCAACATTGGTTTTACTTCAACGTGGTGTTAACAACTATAAAATCCCTTGTGCACTCAGCTATCCTCATTCAATAGTACCGCCTAGTACTTGATTTCACCATCCCCAATCGAACAACTGTGATAGCCCGATATAGTCCATATCCGGTGAACCACAGCAGAAAACATTTCTGACCTGACAGCGGCCATGGCAGTCAGTCGGAATGGACTTCGTCAGGCCATTCCCATCATCGCAAGGCTTTGATTATTTGTGGGTCATCGTTTGCAGACTCACTTCTCTCGCTCACCTGGTCCCAGTCACCACTCGGGTGTGGGCCTCCGAGCTGGCGTGGCTTTATCTCAAAGAGATAGTACAGTTACATGGGATGCCTGAGTCTGTAGTCTCAGACAGGGACCCCAAGTTCACCTCGAAGTTCTGGAAAGAACTGAATAGATTGATGGGTAACAAACTACTCATGTCTACCACGTTTCACCCACAGACTGACGGTATTTCCGAACGCGCTATCCAGACGATCATGCAAATCCTGCACAGCATAGTACGCCCTGACCAGACCGATTGGGTAGAGCGGCTACCCCTCATGGAGTTTGCAATTAACTCAAGCGTTAATGCATCAACGGGCTTTGCTCCATTGAAGCTGACCTACGGATACATGCTGCGCATGGTACGTACCCTCGAAAACACTCCAGCTTTGCCAGGAGTTCGTGCATTCGCTGATCGCGCATTTGAGAACTTGCTCATTGCGCATGATGTGATCATAGAATCACGCGTAGTCCAGACGACTCAGGCCAACCGCCGCCGTTGTGCAGAAGGCCTGACAGATGGTGGCCCAACTCAATTTGAAGTTGGCAACCTAGTGTATCTGAGCACTCAGAGCCTATCACTACCTAAGGGATGTGCTAACAAGCTTGCACCACGATATGTAGGACCATATTGCATCCTCAAGGCACACCCCGACACATCTAATTACACATTAGATCTACCAGACGTCCTTTGTAAGTGATGCATCCACCCAACATTCCATGTGTCATTGCTCAGGCCACATCAACCGAATGACGACATTGCCTTCCCGGGCCGAGATGTCACCACATTCTATGACTTCGGCCTCGATGACGAACCCGAGTATCTTGTAGACGAGATACTGGCCCATAAATGGATGGGACGCCGAATTGAATTTCTGGTGCACTTTGAGGATGGTGATATCCTATGGGAGCCTTACGGAAACTGCAAGGACCTCGAAGCCCTTGACAGGTACCTTGAACTCCAGGGGATTTCAGACTGGCGTCAGCTCCCCCATCACAAGAACCAAGGCCGCCGTGTGCCAAGCACGCGCCCTGGCGGGTGATATATTCAGAATCTCGATCCATGATGGTCACGCAGCCCGAGACCATCGCCGCAGCACAGGTCAACCCGCTTGTGCCTCGAGGGATGTGCAGAACATTTGTGAAACCTAACTCCATGAACAAACAATTGCAGCATATATTGCGAGACTGCGGCAACCACAACTGCCCGTCACCAAGCTCGATCCCTGCGCACTAAGTCCCACTCTTACCCTAGTTCATGGCTAACATGTTCACTCCTGACGTCGACCAGCCCATGATCGACGCCCACATACAAGACACCTCTGCTGTCGCAACAGGCAACATCGCGCAAGCACCCATGTTGTGGCGCTACTGCAAGGACCTTGACATGTGCACTCATGCTAACGGGCAGTGCAGTACATGCGACGGCTTCGTCGGACATATCGCCCCCGCCCTCTCAATGCGCAGCTACCAGACTGCACGAGTGGAACAAGCCGAGGCAAACGCGCGCAAAATGCGTCACGAAGCCTACAAGCAAGGATTCCAGGATGCACAGCAAGACACGGCTGTGCTGAATCTTGTCATCCAGCAGCTCCAGACCTGGATTGCGGAGCTTGAGACCCAGCAGACTGCCGGGCACACCCAAGGAGGGGGAGGGTTTGGACCAATCCAAAGCAGACCAAACCACAGAACGCACGAGCGTCCTGCTCATGCACAGTCGATCCTCCTCATGGACCAGCCACAGTCATACGACGAGGTCTACAGTGCGCTTACGTGTGCCCAAGTCGACAACGCTGTTGGCTTGTCGGCTGTCTACCAGCTCCAGAAATGGCGCCAGAATATCTTTGCCACCCTAGGTGCTGGACAGCCCCTTTCCGACTACCAAAAAGCACTGCAGACCCACTGGACCGGTCTACCAGACTGGTACAATCAACGTGCTCCGCGTCACATGCCAACTACGCAACCTGCCGCTACTCCGGCACGCGCTCAGCACTGGGGCGAGGCGCCTCCCCGTTACACAGACCCACCTGAAAAGTGGGTCTCCTTCTATTCCCGCTACACTGGGGCACCCTTGCCCCGAGGCCTCATCCGTGATGCACACGGCCGCGTTCCGCTCGAACGCGCCGAAACCCACCTCATGATGATCGGCATCGCTTTGCCGACCACCCCGCTCCGTCGTCCCCGCAAGACGCGCATCCTAGACACCCTCGCTGCCTTATTCGTCGACCCGCAAGTGTACGACATGCACCTCAATGCTGCAAACGTCATACCTACTGCGAGTGTCAACATCACTCCACTCCCCGAGTCGCAGGAACCCAGAGCCACCGACATAATTCCTACATCGATGGCGGTCATTGCTCAGCACGCTGCACACTGCGGCATCACTCGCAAGTTCATACGAGACCGTTTGTGTGCATGAGCACGGGATTATCTCGCAGGTGGCTCACGACCAGTGGACCAGGGTCTGACTGTGACGGGCACGCTGCAAGTGACTGACGCCCCGCTAAATGTGCCTACAGACACTACAGGACAACCCGTTACTGGCCAAGGTTTGCAGACTGTGCCAAACATCGGAGGCGATGGCAAGGCTATGGTGGTTGAACCGCTTGGTCGGGACTCGACATAAGTCGAGGGATGGTTGCTCCCCCTCATTTGTATGCCTTCCTACAAACTGTCTTCAGTGTTGCCCATGCCTTATGCGCTGCACCGATGTCCACGAACATTGTTGCAGCGAATACCACTTTCACCTATCACTGTAGTGTGTATATCATAACTCACTACCTCACGAAATTCTATGTGACCTTGAGTTTATGGGTGCGAACTAATCACACCCCAACCCTATACTACTATGCTGATATGCTCCATGTATGAGATTTCCAGGAGGAGGAGGATGTAAGGACGACAATCTATAAGTATTAGTCAGCGCTTTGGAGTTAGCCGAAGCGCATCCAGAAGGCGAATGCTCGCCCTTTTGCACCTTGTCTTCTCTCCCTCCGCTGTACTATCGCTCGTCCCCGTCAATATACAGTTTTGGCTAGCGTATATGGCATCCGAGAGGACCTAAAGCTTTACACTCCAACACTAACCACTACACCACTTGTCCTTGCCTCTTCCCCTTTCATCATGGCCTATATGGGCAACCTTTTGGGACTTGGCCAAATTTGTGGAAGCTGCTCCAGCTCTCTTGGCCTTTTTGTGCTCCACCACACCTTCTCCTCCCCCATAAAGTTGACATAGCTTTCCTGTCATCATCACAGCTACTCAGATAGGAGGCTGAATCACATCTCAAGCTGGGGGTTGTTCTCAGTACTTCATGCAGACAGTGGATATCATCTGGCTGTCATTGATGACAATTTGATATCCCTTGGTTGGCCAAATAACCCACTTACTGTTGCCAGGTGCTATATCATTATATCTTCACTGATTGACCCAACCATGGCTGCAGTCATTTGATAACTTGTTGGAGTACCTCAGCCTCATAGCATCTATCCCAGTGCTACCTGGGTGACTGCCAACACTGACTGCTTTCTAGGTATGTAGAATCTTACCTTTTCTTGACATGTGCTTAGTACATGCATTGGCAGGAGATCATGGTGTGCCCCCACTCCTTGGGTAGTTACTTGCCCTGAAATGGGATACTGTCCACTCATTGAGCATAGCTCTGGTAGAGGACATGCCTAGAAGTGGAAGCCATGTGGGGGATATGGTGTGCAAAGCATGTTCACTTTATTCCAGTGCTACAGAATCTCAAGAAAGTATGCTCTCTTATGGCCACTTCAGAATCTCAACCAAGACCCAAGATGGTCTCTAAAGCCAGCTTATGCACAGAAAATACACACAGCATCCACATCAGAGCAGACTGGTCTAAACGGATGACATAAGGATTTGGATAATGTGCAAGATAATGAAGAACATGAAACTGGCTGAAAATACTTCATCTGAGCTGACACCTGTCTACTCTGAATTATTCTTAAATGCAACTGCATTCATGCAGTAGAGCATAAAAGAATACATATGGAAGTGATATGTGTAGGTAAGAGACATTAAGAGTGCTTAGGTGTGGATGAGGAAGAATTGGCTAGGACCCAGAACAAATAAGCAAATAAGGTTTTTCCTGATGAATGCACATTGCATCACATGAAGCATGGTGCATTGGGATGGTACCCCATTGCTATATGTACACCAAAGGAGGCAATGTTTGCAACCGGAGTGCTCAGTTGGAGGTAACTTAGCCCACAGAGATAACTGAAACATCTGGAGCACAAACATTGGTACCTCCCAACCAATGCAACTTGGTGCATGAATGGCGCAATTGCTGACATCAGGGATGGTGCATCAAGAAGTTGAGAAGCATCCATCACTCAACATGGCAGAGTCCCTCATTCTCCTGGCTGTCAATATGCCCATGATTTGTCAGCTGGGCAGCGTGAGTGTCTTGTGAGCAACTGTAAGGGCTGGAGCATGCATGGGTTGTTCCTTCTCTTCTTCCATGCAAATGGACATTAACAATTGTCTCATGATGTGCACTAGACGAAACACCTTCCTGCACCCTGTGATAATGAGTGAGCCACTGACCCAACGTTGCTAAGGGACAGTGGGCCACGAGGGTGGAACTTCTCCGCACGAATGAGCGAACATGCAGGCGGCCCAAAGGTGTGTTCCCACTGCTAGAAGTGAATCTTATGATGTGATCATCTGGGGTACTGGTCAATTATGGCAGGTATTGGTACTGTGTGCTATTGACATTTTCGGCTAGCATTGCTATGTAGCACCAAATGTCCAGCTGTAGTGGTATGCTTCTGAATAGGTGTGGCGACAACTCATCAATGATATTTACTCCCATCACACAGATGCTTGCTTCCCCTGGATTTTGTGTACAGTTTGCCTTTTCATTCAGATTCTTGGAAACAAGCAATATTGTGTCTTGCAGACCACGTCGGAAAGTCGTATCTCCGTGCTGAGTCTATTGCTAAAATCTGAGATGATCAAGCTCATACTCTGCATGGCTGGCCCACCTCGTCTGAGCATGAAATGAGTGGCTCTCAGCATAGTACATACCCATGTATGCTTCCTATGTCAGCATATCAGTGATCTCCTTTCACGACAGGCATGGGCCAATATCCCGAGCTGGAATATGGAAGGAAAATGTCATGGACGTGGTCTCCTGTCACACACGTAATCACTGGCCTATTCCGGTCCATGAAAGGAAGGCTATTCTGCATATATTGCTTGCCTATCCCTGTCAAGAATGAGCTTACATATCACGTAGCAGGAAATAAGCAGAAAATGGCTAGAAAAGTAAGCATATTACCTGCATATCACGACTCGTGGTAGTCTTTCTTCACCCCATTGGGGATATGCTGGGAAAATGACCAGCATAGGCTGCCCATTCTTGGACTTTCCTGGGAATATCCCGGGCAGGGGCAATATAAGCTTTCCTTGATAGGGAAAGGTCAGTAAAAGGATACTGTTGCTGACCATATCCCTGTCATTTTCCACCCAATAACATGTGAGCCAGGCACGAATGAGAATAGGCATGGAATAGGCAAGGAAAAGGCATCCTAGTACAAGTTGGAATAGGTGGGAGATTATAACCATGACAGGTGACCACGTTCTGACCATATTCCTTACCTATTCTTGACGGGGATATTGGCCATTGCCCGTCATGTTTTTTGAGCTCAACAGAGGGTGTGCCATTTAATGTGACTGGCATTCAAGTGGCTGAGAGTACGACTTTGCACATCATGGTGTCTGACAAAATCACGTACTCCCGGTGCACAGTTGACTGCTGTGTCCCGTAGGATGGCCAACATGGCAGCTAAAGATTGGTGCCGCAAGGTCACGTCATGAGTCTTTAGCTGCCATGTTGTGAAGCTTATATCACTCAAATTCCGTTGTGTCTACCCAGTGCACTCGTACAACTGACAGTGTGCCACATGTAGCATGCTCAGGTGATGGAAATTCAGCTGATGTACCTCAACCATCGTGCCATGAAGCGCCTCCGTTCTCTTCTTGTCCTTAGAGTCTATGGTGGGAGAAGTGGCACTATGAAGAGTCTCTTGTCTTTGCATTGCGCATGCTGCGTTGTGCAGCATAAGCTGAAGGGATGGATGGAGTGAATTTCTCTTATGTCGTTATAGTGCTTACTTATAGTAACACTGTTTGTAGTCCTCCACTTGTAGAATATCTTTGGATTCTCGAGGACCTCATACATGCATCAGATGCTGTAGCTTAAACCAATCAACAGTCATTGTATAGCATCCCACTTGAAAAAATGCTTAGGAATCCGCTTGTAATGGCCAGATGTTCATCCTAAATCTAATGCATCAGCAAGAGCTGCATACCAGCGAAGGTCAGTCACGGTGCGTGAGCTGTGCTAGCCCGATGTTGTTAATTATTGTCTTCATACACATACAGCAGACTCGAGCTCAGGCGGGCCATGCAATACTACACAGCATGGGTGCCTGTGTAGCGCTCTAGTAGTGTACATTTAGCCAGGCTAAGGCCCTGTTACTAGTGTCAATTGTTGTATTTTGTGTTGGAGTGGATCCTTCTCAAGACAGTACGCTTCCTCATGCAATAAATGGCAGGCATCTTGTTTTGCACGCGAAAAAATGTGTCATGTTTGTGATCAGTTCCGGCAAACCATAACTCTAACTATGGAGCTCTGTCTTCTGTGATGCGTGTAGTTGTGGGACCCGCTGGAAATCCAATCCAAATACATGGCGCATTCCTGTGGAACCAATGTGCCGGTTGGTCTCAGTTCATACTGTTGCAATGCGTCTGTGTTTGAGAACATGATATATCTCTTGATGCAGGCAGGCCATACTGAGTTCGCCGATGAGCTGCAGCCTGCTATGAGGTTGAAGTCAGTAACAAGACAGTGGCATGGACGATGGAAAAGAAATCTAGATACCTTGCATCAGAACTTCGGCCAATTCTGTAAGAGCAGGTAAGCCTTACTATAATGACATCTTAGATGATATTAGCATGTCCAGTTTATATCGAGGTCGGCAAGATTTTAGCAAGGTCATGAATTGGGAGGCCCTGCAATCTTACAGGCCGTTAGATAGTCACTAGACGGATACTCATATTGAGTGGTTAGAGCACCGTTAGACATACATTACGAGATGATGTAGATTAAGTGACTTTCGAGATTAGTGGATCCAATATGTAAGAAACGTCTGCTGCAATAACCGTAAGCGAAAGGAGGATCATGAGGTTTGTGTCGAGTGCAATCGCCGCCCCACATGTCTCCGTTGTGGTTGCATCTCTGATTCGTCCAGCTGCTGCCTCCTTCCACCTCGCCAGCTCACTCTGCATCCTCATACATCTCTTCATTGTCGTCTATCTCTGCGGCTTCATCCAACCACTGGCCAGTCTTGCCATTGCCCTCTTCATCTTCCTCTGGTCCGCCTGGTCAAATCAGTTAGGCGGCTGTTTTCATCATATGTTTACTACTCACTGTTGTCTCGTTCGTTATCTGTGTCTCCAAAGAGATCAACAGCCTCGTTCTTGTCACTAAGTGCATGGCTATGATGACCTCCGCGCTTCTTGCCTTTTCCAGTCTCGGCCACAACAATCGCAGTGGAGATTATGCTGTCAAATGCAGTGAGCCTTTGCATATACTTCGAGATACTCTTCTTCCATGTATTTGCAATGAGAATCTGCATGGGCTCGCCACCCCACACAGGCATGCCCTCGTCTGAGCCTGTATACCACGACTGGAAAGCACGCTGAACCTGGGCAGATCCAGCCTCAGATATTATGTATTCTAGTCTAAGTAATCAACGAACGTACCGCAGCGAATGTGAATGCGAGTGCCGAGTACAGGCGCACACACTTAGTGATTGAGCCCCTAATCGAGTTGAAGTGGACAGCAAAGGTCTCGAGGACATAACGTGAATGGCCAGGCTGTTCCAAAAAGTCAGCAAGTGGAGCATGTCGGACTCAGTAGCAAAATGTCACACATTACTGTCAGGTTGGTCAAAGAATGCGATGCCTCCAATGCCAAGTGCATCCACGGCATATCGTTTGCGTATCTCCACATCATCCGGTAAGCTTTTCATTGTCTCATTGACCAACTTCTTAGCCGTTTGGAGGAAAAGCTTGCGCCAAGCGAAAAGGCGCAAACGGGCCTGTAAAGACATAGTACGGGTGAGTTCTCGTGACAGGATGGCATGAGTACTCAAACTATGTACACATTCATATACTAGATCTTTGGTACCACTTGCGACGACCGTGTACTCTGCATGAGGGCACAAGATATTGACATACTTCTGTAGGGTGTCTCGCAGGTTGAGGACACTGTACTCAAGGTCCCAGACTGGCTCAGTAATGGCACCATACTCTTCCTTGAGTGAGGGCATGATTGCGTCGTCAAAGACATTACGAATCAATGGAGGCAGATTCTCCACTGATCTTGACTTCTCTGGTGGTATCTCAGATGGTGACCGGCGAGTGCGCACCTTTGGTATGGCAGGTGTAGGTACGTCTTCAGAAGTGATTGCAACAAACTGACAGATGTTCAGTAAGACGGTGCGAAACAATGGTGCTACGAAATCCATATCAACGCACTTGGTCCTGGCTCTTGCGCAGCGATACAGACTCTCTCCTTGATTCGACATCCTTGTCTGTCAAACCTCCCTCTTGTACGGCATCAGTCCCTACACCTTGTGATATGTTCTTGTTCCCGGCCTTGGCGTCACACTTCAAGTTCATGGGAGTAGTACGAGCCTGCTTGGATGCTGAACGTGCACGCAGTGTCACTGGGCTTCTGGCTGGAGCCAAGCTTGTACTGTGGTTCGATGTGGATCCAGCAGGAGCTGTGGGAGATGGCTCTGGTCTTGATAAGCCAGGGATCTTGTTGCGCCAATCCACATCAAGCCCCGAAGTCTTGGAGAGTGAAGTTGAACTCGACTTTGCCCTGGTTGTCCTAGAAGAACGGTAAGCATTCAGTCCTGTTACATTACACCACTGGTAATAGACACGCCATACGAGGATCTCCTGCTAGGTATCTTTTGGGATAAAGTGCCCACCTGCTGGTGGCCATCTATAGCTGTGATGATAGAAGATGCTCGCTCATCCCTCATTTCACGTTGTGTCTTCTCCGACACCTGCCAGCGAAATGATGGTGAGATAGGAGGAGATAGGAGGAAGAAGGTAATGAGCGCATGACTCACTACATTGGACATCACAGCATCACCATCAATAGCCTCGCTGCCAGGCATGGTGTGCTCACCATCGGCATCCATGCTCTCTGCTGCCATCGCCTCCAGTCTCATGGCCTCTTCTTCATTGGCGTCGTCCTCCTCAACACGCACATTCATGATCCTGGCAATCATCCTCGAACCAGCTGCTTCCTTATCAATGCGATCCTGGTGTTCCTTTTCGTGCTTCTCTGTCTCCGTGCGCTTTGATGCACGCGCCCTCTCTGCCTCTTCCTGAATCTCCTCTCGTGTCCGCTTCTGGAGCTTTGCATTCACACCTGGGTGATGGTTCTTGGCCTTGCGATCTGGTCAGGGCATCACTAAACTGTTGGCAGGTGCATGGTCGACCGGATCAGGTACAACAGCTGCTTGATGGCCCGCATTCTCAGAACCTCCCTGGTATTCTGTTGTATCTAGTTCCCTCGTAAGTTCGTATAAATGAGGATCACAATACTACTGCTCACCAAAGACGTCTGGTGCACCCTCAGCCTCCATGCCTGACACACAAGAGTCTCCGCCAACTTGGGATACATTGCTTCCTCGAACTCCCTGACTATGGGCAGGAGGAATTTCCCCTGTACGTGCTTCTGTTCCATGGTCTCCAGAGCTCTGAGCTGATCCACGACCATGGGTTACTGGTGCTTGGCCACGGCGGCCGCGAGACCCACGACCACAACTGGCAGGACGTCCGTGAGCCTTGCTTTTCCCCGACATGAGGATGGCATACTAATTGGATGCAAAGGAGTAGATTTCGGAGCAAGAGGATGAGGATGACAACGAGGACAAGGACGAGAGTCTGTTGCACTGCAGTCTGGCATGGGCAGAGTTGGACCAGGCTCCACTTCGGCTAAGTGGCCGTTGCTCTAACATTTTCCTCCTGGCACATGTACTTATTCTCCCTAGGCTCCATTCGTGTCCGTCCCATTACACTGTACCCTCCTCTATCTATGCACTCTCTTGGCCTCTCAATCTCTGGGTGGAACATCTGCCGCCATGGCTATCTCCTGTGGACCATGCTCCCGGACATTCCCTACACGCCGCAGCTATATGACCCATCTACGTGAACACAAGCATCCTCTACCGTCGCAGAGAGGCTTACGAGTTGTATGTCATCCGCATATAAACGGTGTGTCCCATTGCAACGGTCAGAGCGAAGCTGAACATTGTACAGGTCTCCCCTGCGATAAAAATGGGGTCTTCCTTCCTCGCCATGCACGTCCACCACCCTCCGAGCCCCTAAATGGGTTCCATCCCTTTGCTGATCGGCCATCCTTTGAGTTTGCAGAGCTCACCTATGAGCAGATGCTGTGCTCGAAGGAGAGCTTCTTCGCATCTGGGCTGCAAAGAACATTATTGACGACACAGGTACTGACCCTATTTACTCTAGTTACGATGCATTGTTGCAGCAGATTGACAGCATACCGTGGGGCAATGTGCCTTGGTATACCTTCCGGGTTCGTTGGAATGGCTCAGTCACTCAGTTGTCGCCCAGTTGGAAGCATGCGGAGTACCTGGTGCATGCCCAGAATCCACTTCAAGTGTCAGAGATGATGCTTGTGATGCGAGATTTCCAGGACAAGTTTCATCATGCTGCATTCCGTGAATTTGCACCATCCGGCGGGCCATGTTACTCGGAGTACATGTCGGGTGAGTGGGCTTGGAAGGAATCTGTACGTGCTCCCCATTGACTTTTACTCTTACTATGGTGACTGGTTTCTAGAACAAGATTGCGCATGACCCGGCTACTCATGGCTCAATGCTCACAACCGTTATTGCAGGATCGGACAAGACAACAGTATCTGTAGCAACAGGTAACCAGGAATTTCATCCTGTGTACATGTCGCTTGGCCTATTTCACAATGCTGTACGTTGGGGCCATCAGAATGCTGTTCTGCCCGTCGCATTCCTTGCTATTCCAAAGGGTAAGCCTCTTGACCTCCGAAGCTACTCTTATACTGATGTCTGTCACGGTGCACTTCGTTACAAGGATCGAATGATGATGATGACCACCCGGAATTCCGCATCTTCAAAAAGCAGATATACCATGCATCGCTCGCACATATCTTTAACCCCCTGAAACCTCACATGACGACACCACGCATCACGATGTGTCCTGACGGTCACTACCGCCGAGTCATCTACTCACTGGGGCCATACATAGCAGACTATCCAGAGCAAGTCTACCTTTCCAGGATTGTACAAGGGCGCTGTCCAAAGTGAGTAATCAATTGTTACAGTACACCATGGTCTACTGCTAATACGAATCTACGAGATGCCTTGCACCTACTGAATCTCTTGAACCGGGACAACCACGGTTCCGTGAGCTCACGCAATGCATGAAGGACACATTTGCGCACGACCCCTGTGCTCTATGGGATGCATTCGGGATCGCACCCGGTGTCAAGGTACTATTCTATACCATTATTTCGAGTCCCATGTCACGCGGTGGCTTCATAGCTCACACACAACATTGCTAGCCCTTCACCGACAACTTCCCTCGTGCCGACATCCATGAATCCTTATCGCCCGATCTACTGCATCAGGTCATTAAGGGCACCTTCAAAGACCACCTAGTTGAGTGGGTGCTTGAGCACATTAAGCAGCACCATCCAGCACAGGAAGCAACAGCTCTGATTGATGAATTGGACCGCCGGTACATCTCCTCAAGTATTCTGCGCAATACTGCTCAATGCTTATGGAATGGTGAAGTCTTCGATCTGTCCCAGCGTTTCCTGGCCTTCGCCGGTTTAAGGAGGGGCGTAACTTTAAGCAGTGGACAGGCGACGATTCAAAGGCCTTGATGAAGGTCAGCATGTGTTACCTATGGCTCAGCACAGACAGCTTAACGATTGAAAATAGATATTCCTTCCTGCAATTGTGGGGCTCGTCCCTGACCGGGTTGTGGAGTGCATACGCGAGTTTCTCGACTTCTGCTACATTGCCCGGCGCTCCTCTCACAACCGCACCTCACTGCAGGAGATGGAGATCCATCTTCGCCGATTTCAGGAGCTTCGTGACGTCTTCCAAGATGAGGACATCCGAAACGGGTTTGCTCTGCCGCGACAGCACGCCCTCTCACACTTCATTCGCGGAATCAAGCTATTTGGCTCCCCGAATGGTCTCTGTACCTCAATAACTGAATCAAAGCATATTCGTGCCGTCAAGCGGCCATGGCGAGCTATGAACAAGAACAATCCCCTCCGTCAGATCCTCGATATCAACACTTGCCTTAACAAGCTTGCTGCCACACGCTCCGAGTTCGGCAGTAGGGGCATGCTCCATCACGATGTCTTGACAGCTGCGCGAGATGCTGCCAGGGGCATGGAGCTACCGTCACAAGGTGCTCACCTACACGATGATGGCGATGAAGACGAGGCGCTGGGAGACCGTATCAATGCCTCTGATGGTCAAGACCTGGATTCTGATAATCGTCATTTCAATGATGTGGATGCTGTGGATGGCGAGCCCGAGCCCGTATCCATTGAGCTAGCAAAGAAGCCCGGTGCGTGACCAGGCATGTTATCCCTGTACGCTGTCAGGTCAGAAATGTTTTCTGCTGTGGTTCACCGGATATGGGCTATATCGGGCTATCACAGTCGTTCGATAGGGGATGGCGAAATCAAGTACTAGGCTGTACTATTGAATGAGGATAACTGAGTGCACAAGGGATTTTATAGTTGTTAACACCACGTTGAAGTGAAACCAATGTTGAGTGGAGGCGTCCAAAGCGATATTGACCAAGACCAAAATTTATACCTGCGTTGTAACTTGTAATACGTGGAGATAGTACCTATTGGGACGTCTTCCCAATAAGAACTAGACACTAAGAATGAGACTAGACACCAACAAATAGATGCTAGACACTAGATGACATAGATACTCAGTGAATCTGAGTAGGAGTGGCTTCTGGGATGCAGAGGAGCTCTGGGGTCCAGGAGTCTGGGGTGCCAGGGCCTCCCTGAGCCTTATATACATGTAGAATCTGCTGACTATGACTGCTTATTCTACTCCACTTGCTCCTCTCCTCATGTCATTGTGGGTCTTTTGCTCCAACCTTGCTTCATAATGACATCATTTCTCTATTGTCTCCACCTATGAGCTCACAATCTCCATACTCCATAAATGATATCATCCTTGGTTACTGGCTCCATCATGAAGTCATTGGAGTGACCTCTTTATTGGTCCCTTCTTACCTTGGTCCTGTGACTTTAAACATTATTATGCTTCTTATGCTTGAGGTAATGTATCTTTCTTTTGAAAGGCAGGTGGAGACTTCTATATTTGGTCGCCACCTATCTCTGCGCGCGCAGAGATGCGACCCATTCCTCTAGTACTCGAAGTCGTTGATCTATGTCTAGTAGAATCTGCCACTCTTCCTCAGTATGAGCTTCGAACTCCTCTTCCAACTCCTGGGTGATCTCTACCAATACTTGCACCGATTCGGCCCAAAGCGTTGCGCGATGCTCCAGGCAGAGCATGCGGTCGTCGAAGTAATTGAAAACGTCGGCGTCCCAGCCGACTGTGGGGTCCAAGACGAGTGGAACGTCCACAACACTAATGAGGCTTTAGCGTTTTTCTTGATACAAAGTCCTGGAGTGCATGACTTACTAGCCGAGACCGTCATCATTGACGTTGTAAGACGACATATTGTTCAGAGTGGTTAATGTGGGTTGGTCTGGGAAGTATGACCCAGGGTGGCCCAGTGGATATGTTTAGTATGATATATCACTTGTCTTGAGTACCAGAGTACTTACTTTGATTGTGCTGTGTGATGGCGGTTGGAGAAACCGTTTGCTACGTGTCAAGCGCTTGAGGGTTTGCGCTTAGGCGCTCTGCGTCCCAAATTGGTAAGTGTGAATCTTCAGTGTGCATCTCTCTTCATATTCAACTATTGCACTTGTTTCCCTTGTGGAACACTTATCCCTCAGGACAACGCAGCTGATATTTCTGTGTCTAGCATGTTCACACCCCATCTCCCGGCTTGATTTACCGGCCCACATCAAGAACCGCCTTCCGGAACTCATACGGCGTTTACTCTATGACCAACTGAATCCAGTACCTGAAGATGACGGAGACACTGGGCGAGAAGACATCAATATCAACCAATGTCCACAGTTCCACGGCCATGTCGCACTCTACTACAGTGCACGCGCTGTCCTGGGCCAAAAATGTTTAGCCCAGGAACATGCATAGATTTGATGAAACAGTAAAATGAACACGCACCAAGCTCTAGCGCTAGGAATGGACATATAAGGCAGGCAGTGCAATGGGCGCCTGTCAGACCATCATCAAGCGCCAACGGATCGTAGGCCACGTCACCGCTCACCACCACCCCTCCCTTGCCTGTGAGTGCTCGCATTGGACTATCCAAGGTCCATACTAACTGCAGAATGGTTGAATACCTGGTTGGGAACCCAGACATCAACCGAATAACCCACACTCGTTCAATTATGGCAGTCGAAGCCCAAGCGTTCAGTTCGGACGACCACCGTGGTCGGTATGTGCACAAATCTTGTCTCAGCGCATCAAGAAGTGAATACTTATGACCTGAAAGTGTGATCGATGAGGTGGCACGCCTCAATCCCACTATTGGCTGGGACAAGGATGTCCTGAGCTATTTCGACTATCGCATGACCCAGTGCGAACAAAACAATCAAGTACTACATAGTGCTGGCATCAAGGTGACAGTCGAAGTTCGGATTGAGTATGAGTTGGTCGCAGAGCTTGGGTTCTGAGAAGATGAGGTCAAGTCACTTCTGCTCACACTTGGTTGGCTTGCTTAGAATATTTGCATCACTTTCATCTCTTTAATGGACAATATGAAAGGACTCTGGCAAGTTCAGGAGTGAAGTCTGGCACAGAGTGGGGTCACCAAGCACAGGACTACCCCAAACTCTGCAGGAGATAAGAGGGTGGCAGTGCCTTGTCCCCTCAGAGATAAGGATTTTAGGGACTGCATAGCCACACACTGCATAAGGAGGCAGTGCATGGCAATGCCCCACAAGAGGCAGTGCAAGAAGAAGGGTGCTCAGTTTGAGGGCACACCAAAATCAGGGTACATAGAATGAGGGTGCTCAGTTTGAGGGCACACCAGAATCAGGGTACAAAGAAAGAGGGCACCAAGAAAAGGGGTACTGAGAATTAGGGTATCAGACAAAGAGGGTACAAAGAGCTATGAGTAATGGTGAGAATGTCATGCAGTGCCATGGCTGTGTAGACATGATGTCATAAAGCTGTGCTGGACATCATGTAAGTAGTTTTAGTCATCCTAGCCCACATGTATATAAGGACCCTGAGTGCTACCAAGAATACATAGAAGTTTTCCCCCCCAGATAGAAGTTTTCCCCCCCCCAGATCAGAAGTTTCCCCCCTCTCTCTCAAGGAGTGCCAGCCCACACTCTCTAAGTTTCTGTCTCTAAGCTTTCTCTCTGTGTGTCTGCAGTACCCATCCCCCTACCTCTAGGGAGGGATATTCAAGGATCTGAGCTTTCTAGCACTAGGTTAAGTGTTTAGTCAGTCTCTTCAAGTCTCTTGCAAGGATAAGTGGTCCTTGTAAGATAAGTTTTCAGTGTCACGTTTTAGTCGAATCAAGTCACAGAAAGCTCAGCATCCTTAGTCTCTCTCTCTGAAGTAGGAAGATTGGTCTGTAGTCACCTCTGATTTAGCTCTGAGTACAGGAACTTAGCTAGTTCAAGCAACCTAACAGGCACTTTTTGGTATCCTAAACATAAATCTTTCTTTATTATTTTCCTCACCCCCAACGAACACTGTGATAACCTGATATAGTCCATATCCGGCCAACCACAGCAGATTACTTTTCTGACCTGACATCATTGGAGCCCACCGCGAGGGGGATATTTTAGGAAGTTATCAGGAAGTCAAGCTGGATAACATATCAAGTAGTGCTCAAACAGCAAACACAAGTCCCACATCAATTCAAGCATCAATCCATCAAGTATCTACTATGATTACAGGAACAGGAGTAGCTAACCTACCTATCCCAGGTAGTAAGAGTGCACCCAGAAGCTTCAAGGGAAAGTACTCAGAGGTACGCTCATTCCTGCGCCATTATGAGCAAATTTGTGCTCGCCTCAATATCACAAGCCATGAAGAGAAAATCACCAATATTACCCAATACTGCAGCAGACCTGTACGATTATTCCTGGAAAGCCTTCCCTCATATGATCAGCCTCCGCTCAGTTGGGACGCCTTCAAGAAAGACATTATCAAGTACTTTGATGCTGAACGAGATGACAAAGTATACAAGAAGTCGCACCTACAAGCATACACCAGAGAGTCCAGGAAACGGTCAGCCATGAAAAGTCTAAGTGCATGGCGCGGATATACCAGAGGTTTCCAGACAATATCAGGTTGGCTTCAAAAGAAGGGTCTATTGACCAATGATGAAGAAGCTACTGAGTTCTGGAAAGGCATACCTAAGGACTTTCGCAAGGTACTGGAACCTTGGTTGCTATCCACTGACCCCACGCATGACATGACCAAGCCCTTCAAAATTGATGAGGTCAGCCAGAAGGCAGAAGTACTACTGCAGCGCAATCGTTTTGATCGAGATCGAGTTCTATCAGATGAGGAAGATGAATCTGGAGAGGAGTCAGATGAAGATGAACCAGATGCAGATTCAGATTCAGATTCAGATTGTGATGATGAGATAGATCACAAACGGACGTACCGGAGGAAGAAAGTCAAATTCAGTAAGAAGCGCTCTGTCAAGAAAGTCAATTATGATAGTGACAGTGATTCGGACAAGGAAATTCCTGCTCCCTCAAAACCTAAGAAACTCAAGGCAAAGAAGCATGCCAAAGAGGTGTCGGATTCAGAGGAAGACACTCAGAAAGAGGTCAAGAGAGTCCAAGCAGCTCAACGACGTGTTGTTCAGGAAGAGAAACGCAAGACTAATGAGGTTGAGGATCTAATCAGGCAGATGAATAAAATGTCCCTGACAGATCCAGAATATGGGGTGCTTTATTTTAGAGCATGTTCAATGAGCCCCATGGTATCCTCAATAGTTAGGCCACCAATAGTAGGAGGACCCATCCAGAATCCTAGGAACAGTCAACCTCAGAATCTAAATTGTCCAGGGCCGATTTTGGCTAACACTCAAGGCTCAGCAAATTTGGGAAATAATACTAGGCCACCAATGACTTGCTATGGTTGTGGTAAGCAAGGACATGGGATGAGTAGCTGTCCAGAAATAAATTCCCTACTTGCCCAAGGTATTATTGACAGAGACTCAACTGGGAAACTAGTCATGAAGGATGGTTCCAGAATATTTAGGAACCCAGATGAGACATTTGTTGCTGCAGTACAGAGGAATTCTACTACTGCTACCACTAATTATATCACAGCTGGGCCAGCTTCTACTTACTATACTCATGCAACACTGGAGGAGTATGAGGAGAGTGACACAGAAGGACTGACCTTTGCTGCTGAGAAAGCTAAGAAGTCGACTAGGGTGGAGAGGGAGAGAGTGGGGAAAGGTCCAATAGTTCCCCCAGTTAATATACAGGAGAGATTAGCCCGCCCTCGAACCAAGGACACAGGCCGAGACGCACCGCCTCACATGCAGGACACATCCCGCGGCACAGCCACGCAGAACATCGCCCCGGAAACGCGAACGTCCGCTCGAATTCGAGGGGAGCGAGCACCGCCAATCGCGGAGTCCCGAAGCGATCGAGCACCCCCGAAAACGCGTGGCGCGAACCCCGAAATGAAGGGTACAAGCCCCAGTCGCACAGAACCGATCGGCGTCGCGGCGAGACTGTTCGAGCCCGACGATGACGATGCCATTATGGAGGATCCAATCTTGACGGAGCCGAGTCGAACTTCGGATCAACCTGTGAGCAGAGATCAGTCACAATCGAACGAGAAGCAGGGCTCACCAAAGAAATCGGATGCTACTAGTAAGAGGGTTCCCCGGCAGAACCAGGTACAAGCTCAAGTGAATCCATGGGATGTACTCACAAAGATCATGAGCACACCAGTAACCCTACCCATAGGAGAAGTCATAGGGATATCGAAGGAGATGTCAGGACACTTACAAGAAGTATTGAAGCCCCGCGCGCCGCCCAAGAACATAGTCGCGGCCGCATTCGTACCCCGAACGAAGGGAACCTTGATCTACCTGCGAATGGAAATTGACGGGCGACCAATTACTGCTATCATTGACACGGGATCGCAGTTAAACATTGTAAGTCAGAAGATATGGAAGACTCACGTACAGAGACCCAGCGATCGAACACGTTGGTGTCAGATGAACGACGCGAACGGCGGCGCGGGAGCGTTGCGAGGCGTAGTCGAGAACGTACCGTTGACGTGCGGAAGCGTGCGCACGGTGGCGAACCTATACATCGGCGAAAGTGTACCTTTTGACTTGCTGCTCGGACGCCCCTGGCAGCGAGGCAACTACGTTAGCATTGACGAACGCGGAGACGGTACGTACCTTCTGTTCAAGAACCAAGACCTCGAAACGCAGCACGAGATCTTTGTCGCGCCCGACGGAGGGGACGCGACTGGAGCGTACGAGCCCGGAAATGTATCCTGGACAATGGAAGAAGTTCAGGCGCAAAATCTAGAAGACGCGAAGACACTCACCTGCACCGTCCTTGAAGAAACGGGGGATCGCGCGGGGAACGCAGCCAAGTCCGATCCGCACGGAGACGAGCGCGCGCGCGATCGCAGAGCCAATGAACGAATGCGCGGGGAACGGACTGAGCCCCGACCGTCTGGACCCGATCGAAGCCCGGGACACGATCATGATCTGGGGACCGGTCCCCCATTCCGACTCGATCAAGATTTGGGGCATAGCCTAAGCCCTCGACCCGAACCCCCTCCCCTGCACACTGCCGCGACCGCGCCCACTAGTCTCGCTCGCCCCGCACCGCCTCAGAATCAGTCCGCGCCCTCTCGCTTTTGCACTGCCCACGGCCTCGACCCTAGTCAAGACAAGAACAAGACTCACCTAGAGCATGAAGAGGACCGCGACCCCAATCCTTGAAGCGACACGAAGCCGAGCGATGTTCGCTCGCGAGACGAGGGCAGCCGAGGAGAAGCGGTAGTGAGGAGAGAGCTGGAGGAGGAGTGGAAAGGATCAACGAAGGGAGACGAGGAAGAAGCAGGTGAGCACGATTGCGCACCCGTGTATACGAGCAAGGCAAATCCAACAGATGTGCGGGACGACGCGCCATTCGTTGTCTCGCAACGCGTCCACAAAGCCAACGCACCGCAAATGCATCAAGACTGGTTCAATTGGTATGTACTCGCCCTTGCATTCACCTTTCTAATCTTGCTAGACTCCTCGCAAATCGGCCTCCTCGTCATCGTCATTGTTCTCCTCTCCTCGGCCGCGCGTCTCATTCCAACACTTCTCATCGACTACAGTTTACGCAATAGACCTCCAGGCGACCCGAATTCTCCTGGTAAGTCCTCGGTCTATGATGCTCAGTCCGTCCTAGTCAACGCAGTCCCGTTCGCCGACGCTATACGACGACTACCTCACCTCATACAAGAACATGTACCACCCGACATCTTGAAGTATGAAGCCGCCATTCGGAAGTTTTATAGCCAGCTGTGTCGAAATTGGACCAAGCGCAGCATTCCCGCAGGCACAAACGCAACACTTCCGCATCCGCCCACAAGTAACAAAGGCTATCCACAGATCGTAGGTACCACGAACCGCAACGCACGCACCCGTCTTGCTCTCCAAG
Organism: Fomitopsis palustris; assembly: GCA_029783445.1. Classification (NCBI taxonomy): domain Eukaryota; kingdom Fungi; phylum Basidiomycota; class Agaricomycetes; order Polyporales; family Fomitopsidaceae; genus Fomitopsis; species Fomitopsis palustris. Next base: position 112,472 of record JARAOQ010000047.1, read on the forward strand.
AACCTACGGTACGGATACACCTCTCGACACCTCGTCACGCCGCCGGAGTCCTACAACCTATAGTGCTACCGCCACCGCCAACGCTGCTAACCGTTTCGTACCGCACCTCGACATCTCGCCACGCCATCGGAATCCTACGACATATTATGCTACTGCTATCACCATCGTCGCCGACTGTTCCGCGCTACGTCCTCAATAGCACGCCACTCAGCCTCGTAATCGACCGCATGCCTTCAACTCCCGACCCACCAAGACTCACCGTACACGCACGCAACTTCGCGCACGAAGGAGCTACCGGCATGACGATCGCTCCGACTTCGACTCACCCGCTCGCGTTCGCCAATCGCATCACACCACCACCAGCTCTCGATACGCATCCGTACGACCCGCTCCCTAAGGAGCAGCACCTCAGTCGTTCGCTCCGACTATGACTCGCCCGCTCACACTTGCCAACCGCACGCATCCGTATCGCTTCCCATGAACCTACAGAACCGCCACGCACTTCGACACCTCGTCGCAACATCGGAATCCTACAACGCATCACGCTACCGCTAACACCATCACCGTTGACTGTTTCGCTACGCACCTCGATACCTCGACACGATATCAGAATCCTACGACGCAACACGCTACCGCCATCACTATCGCCGCCACCTGTTTCGCGCCACGTCCCCGATAGCTCGTCGGTCAGTCTTGTAATCTGCTCGCTTTCCGCTCCCGACCCACGACCACTCGCTGCACGCGCCTGCAGCTTCGCGCGCGAAGAAGCTACAGGCATGACGAACTGCACTGCTACGACTCGCCCGCCCACGCTCGCCAACTGCATCACGCCTCCACCTCCCGTTCTCGATACGCGTCCGTATGACCCACTCCCAATGGAGCAGCACCTCAGCCGATCGCCCCGACTTTGACTCGCCCGCTCACGCTCGCCAACCGCATCGCATCCCCACCACTCGCACTCAATCAACGCCCACTCAATCCGCAAGCATGCCGCCTTGCACGAGTACCGACCACGCACCCATCAACTGGCAACCGCACGCTCACGCTGTCCGAACGTACGCTCACGCTGTCCGAACGCACACTCGCCGCCCCGACGCTACCTTCCGCATCAATGCTGTTATACTCGCTGAAGTTGCGCCTAGTTTTCGTAGAGCCGCCCTATCTCGCATGACTCTCACATCCAATCGCTCGGCGCCCTTTCCAGGATAGTATGTACGCTGGCATCGTTAGTACTTATCCACTTCACGCTCTTAGTCCACGACCATTCAATTGTCGCGCGCGCTGTTGTGTACATGAGGAAGCTGCCCGAAAAATAAACACTACTGCTATAACTTGCCCATGCATGAGTATGCTACAACTGGGTGATGCAAAACAACAAATTTGCTGACCTTACATGAGACTTTGGCAAGACATGGCAGTTGGATCAGAAGGCAAACAATGGCATGGAAGATTTGCAGCCTTTGACTTGTATCTCCAATCAAGACAGCAGCTGGAAGAACTAGAACTAGGAGCAACCTATGAAGATTGGAAGGAGAAAATTGACAGTGACCAACTACATGTCAGAATTCAGAGCTCCAGTGATTAGGAGGATGCAGATGAAAATGGTGAAGAATATGAAGACTAGCCTGGACTGAAGATTTGGAGTCAGGAGTGCAACTGGGGACAGTTGCTATTTCTTGTGCCGACCAGATGTCCTGGGCCAAAAATGTTTAGCCCAGGAACATGCATAGATTTGATGAAACAGTAAAATGAACACGCACCAAGCTCTAGCGCTAGGAATGGACATATAAGGCAGGCAGTGCAATGGGCGCCTGTCAGACCATCATCAAGCGCCAACGGATCGTAGGCCACGTCACCGCTCACCACCACCCCTCCCTTGCCTGTGAGTGCTCGCATTGGACTATCCAAGGTCCATACTAACTGCAGAATGGTTGAATACCTGGTTGGGAACCCAGACATCAACCGAATAACCCACACTCGTTCAATTATGGCAGTCGAAGCCCAAGCGTTCAGTTCGGACGACCACCGTGGTCGGTATGTGCACAAATCTTGTCTCAGCGCATCAAGAAGTGAATACTTATGACCTGAAAGTGTGATCGATGAGGTGGCACGCCTCAATCCCACTATTGGCTGGGACAAGGATGTCCTGAGCTATTTCGACTATCGCATGACCCAGTGCGAACAAAACAATCAAGTACTACATAGTGCTGGCATCAAGGTGACAGTCGAAGTTCGGATTGAGTATGAGTTGGTCGCAGAGCTTGGGTTCTGAGAAGATGAGGTCAAGTCACTTCTGCTCACACTTGGTTGGCTTGCTTAGAATATTTGCATCACTTTCATCTCTTTAATGGACAATATGAAAGGACTCTGGCAAGTTCAGGAGTGAAGTCTGGCACAGAGTGGGGTCACCAAGCACAGGACTACCCCAAACTCTGCAGGAGATAAGAGGGTGGCAGTGCCTTGTCCCCTCAGAGATAAGGATTTTAGGGACTGCATAGCCACACACTGCATAAGGAGGCAGTGCATGGCAATGCCCCACAAGAGGCAGTGCAAGAAGAAGGGTGCTCAGTTTGAGGGCACACCAAAATCAGGGTACATAGAATGAGGGTGCTCAGTTTGAGGGCACACCAGAATCAGGGTACAAAGAAAGAGGGCACCAAGAAAAGGGGTACTGAGAATTAGGGTATCAGACAAAGAGGGTACAAAGAGCTATGAGTAATGGTGAGAATGTCATGCAGTGCCATGGCTGTGTAGACATGATGTCATAAAGCTGTGCTGGACATCATGTAAGTAGTTTTAGTCATCCTAGCCCACATGTATATAAGGACCCTGAGTGCTACCAAGAATACATAGAAGTTTTCCCCCCCAGATAGAAGTTTTCCCCCCCCAGATCAGAAGTTTCCCCCCTCTCTCTCAAGGAGTGCCAGCCCACACTCTCTAAGTTTCTGTCTCTAAGCTTTCTCTCTGTGTGTCTGCAGTACCCATCCCCCTACCTCTAGGGAGGGATATTCAAGGATCTGAGCTTTCTAGCACTAGGTTAAGTGTTTAGTCAGTCTCTTCAAGTCTCTTGCAAGGATAAGTGGTCCTTGTAAGATAAGTTTTCAGTGTCACGTTTTAGTCGAATCAAGTCACAGAAAGCTCAGCATCCTTAGTCTCTCTCTCTGAAGTAGGAAGATTGGTCTGTAGTCACCTCTGATTTAGCTCTGAGTACAGGAACTTAGCTAGTTCAAGCAACCTAACAGGCACTTTTTGGTATCCTAAACATAAATCTTTCTTTATTATTTTCCTCACCCCCAACGAACACTGTGATAACCTGATATAGTCCATATCCGGCCAACCACAGCAGATTACTTTTCTAACCTGACAGCGCGCTGTTCTATGCGCCAAGCGAGCTATGCGGCCCCGGCGGTATGCATAGTGAGATGATACGCAGCCACCCGTCATGGTACGGGCAGTACGAATGGCGGGATACCGTTCTTGTCCAGGATGGCATTATGGGTGGCATGCTGATAGGCCGGGTCCTCACTTTCCTCTCCTTCTCACACGAAAAAGTGAAGTATCCGTGTGCTCTAGTCGAGTGGTTTTTCCCGGTTGGGGAGGAACCTGACCCAGTGACTGGTATGTGGGCTGTTCGGCCGAAGACAGTCAATGGCGAGCGCGACTATGGACTAATACATACGGATTGCATTGTTAGAGCCTGTCATCTCATGCCAGTTTACAGACGTGCACGTCTTCCCGCCGATTTCGAGTTCTCATATTCTCATTTAGCATTCAAAATGTTCTACTTTAGCAAATACATAGACTACCATGCACACGATGTTACCCACTTACTTGATCATACGACCTTTCTGACAACTAGCAATTATGGCGTTAGCCATTAGTGATGATTACTGAGATCCCATTGTGGTAGGTAACAGCGCACATCGACTAAAGCGCTAATGCGATGTAAGGCCCCGCAGTTAGCACGAGTTAGCAGCTTACCTCCTGTTACAGAATTTGCCGTCTTGCTGATGTGTGCTGATGTGGTCTGATTATTTGGTACTCCGTGTACATTCTTGGCGAGACTTGAGTGTCATTCACCGTGGAATTATGGGTGATAAAGTGTATTATGCGCAATTAAGTAGGAGTGGGTGCGGGGCGCAGCCCTCTGGGTTGCCCGGTCCAAAACGAACCTCCGGGACATGTGGAGCGATGGGTGAGCTGCGCGGGCGGGCGGGCCCGCCGTGATGGCTACTCTCCATCTGCAGCTTCACAAGTCGCGGAGAGGAAGCGCGTCAAGCCAAATTGCCATGTCTAAGTTTGTACACTGGCAGGTGGCTTGACGTTGCTGACCCTGGGAGTGGCGGGTGGGTTGAAAAACGACCTAAGTGTTGCGAAAGCTATGGCGTGTAGTGCGTGCTTTCGCTGGCGGAGACTTGTGGACACGCAACGAGCGAAGCGTTGCACGCCTAATCTATGCACGACGGTACTTAGACTTACATCTGCGATTGGCTCGTGCCTCACCTCTCTCAGACTACCAATGCTATGACCTTTACCCCATCTCAGAGAAGCTCCACACAGACCATTTGAAGCCCTTTGTTCTGACAGGTGATGTAACATATTGTGCAAAAAGGGCGGCCGCGGTGACGATACACAGCATCCTAGTACCGTCGGCGAAATCGCAGTTAGTATGCTGGATGAGCGTTGCCTATCGCGCACATCGTTTGTACTCCTGAGCTTGAACATGTGATCTATTCGAGCTCAAATAGTACAGCAAATGCTAAGTCGAGGAGCCTTCAATGCCCAGGCACATGAGCTTCTCTTTCATAGACCGCCTGTATACCGTGAGCGTCCAGCAAAAGAGGCACAATGCCTCGCGCAAGCTTAGACAGGAGTCGTAAGAGTGTGTACATACAGATTGAGCACGCCCAGCAACCATTCACACCTGACTTTCTTTCTGGAGACTCTACTTTCTCCTGCGAACTCTCATTAAGCCACTTTCTCCTCCGGCTGTATTCCCCACTGTTCATCCATTGACTCCCGCATTTCCACCTCTCGCATAAGCAGACACGTCAGCAGTCCTACTCCAGATATACCAATCATGACCTGCCAGATAAGTGAGACACTTTTTGCAAATGCGTTCCGGACTTGCTCCCTCAGTGGAGCTTCAAGTGATGATATGAGGGGTATAATTGAGTAACTGAGCTGTGTTCCACCTGGTAGAGAAGCAATGAATGATGCGGGTAGGTTCTTGTGAAGTGTATTCTGCAACACTGCACCCCCGATGGCAGTGCCCCAGCTCTACATTGGTAAGACATAATCAGGCTGTGTTCACTGCATAGCTTTAACACTGATTCACATACCTGCGCAAAGCAGCGTACAAATGTAAAAAAGGCCAATGCATGCGCATTGTTCGAGTACGGCAAGGGAGCGAGAATTGGAAACTGGGTGGCTATCCATATGTCACCCATTCCCAGACCGATGAGGATTTCGAAGCCTATGAATCGCGCGGTTGAACTGTCCGTGTCCAGTGTGGATAGAAGTCCAAAGCCAGTGACAATGAGGATCCATCCGATGTAGTTCTGCGGACGATACTTGTGGATTACTTGCACCGAGACTCCTGTTGTGATTGCCAGCAATGGAATTGTGAATCCCAACCCGAACATGTTGACTCCAGACCAGATAGGTGAGGCCAGCTTGCAGGCCTGGAAGTACACGGGCAGATAAACTGAGGTATTCTTTGTCAGTCATTTGGATAATTTATGGATCATCATGTGGTGGGAAATATCCATTGCTACCCACATATTAACGTCATAGAGACGATACCATGGCAGAATGTTCCCAAATATCTGAGGATCAAATTCAACATACCACACCATCAGTTGACCGAGTTAAATACTTACCCGCTGAGAGTGGTCCTGTTAGTCACTATGAAAGGCGGAACCTTAGAGTTTGTGAGACACGGTTGAGACGTCCATGGGGACACGATCGCTCACTGTTGGCTGCTTAATCCAGTATGCTTCTATCACAAAGAAGAGTGCCACCCCGCAGAATCCAACACAGAGCGGTACCAGCACATGGAGTGATGACCATGAATATTGAATACCGGCCCAAGTCAGTGCTATGAGAACGGAGAGAGTGCTGGATATGATGAGTGTCAAGCCACTATACAAGAAGTGAGCATATTAATCCGCCTATACATATCTTAAGTCCAAGCTCACAGCCAGTCCATACTCTTGATTTTAGCCAGTAGGTTGTCTTGTGGAGTGTGCACCTTGAGAAAGATAAATTCAAGGATGACAGCTATTCCGCATAGAGGGAGATTGAGATAAAACAGCCATCGCCATGCGCCTCTTCCTGCAAGTGCGCCACCTACTACCGGTCCAATTGCACTAAGAAGAGTTAGTGGTGACGCATAGAGCCGAGATTGAAGCCTAACCATGCTAAAGCCCACACTCTATGATGTTGAAGAAGTGATGAGTATTTGACCAACGGTGAGGATGTTATTCACGCACGATGCTTGTATCCCTACAAACTTCCCGCGTTCAGGGAGGGGAACCAGGTCTGCATAGATGATCTCTGTGATTGAAATACATCCACCCCCACCAAGACCCTGGACAACTTATATGCACATGAGTCGCTTTGATAAAAGGGCGTGGTGCATTAGCAACGAACCCCTTCCTGTAATAAACATTGGCATGTTTTGCGCTGCGCCGCAGATCGCAGATCCGATTGCGAAGATAGTCACAAATGTCAGAAGGGCAGGCTTGCGACCAAATACCGAAACAAGCCCCCCAATGACGGGAAGTATGGCGGTAGAGGCCATAGCGTAGGCACTACCTGCCCATATGAATTCTGTTCCGTTCAGATGACGGACAATGGTAGGCAATGCCGTCGAAACAGTTGTCTAGCGAAGATGCAGGAATATTGGAACATGGTTATGACTTGGAACAAAGTCCATGTAGAAAATTGAACACACCAAGTCTAGAGCGGACAGAAGATCGACCATGAGATTGGCTACATATACCATCCAGAATGAAAAACCACGCTTGTATGTTGCTGTTGTAGGAGGCGCATTGATGGTTTCGACCATGGCGGGGTTTCCCAATGGAGACAACTCACTACAGAAAGTGGGATCTCATGAGAAACAATATTGTCAATATGTTCCAAAGAAACCTACGTGGAATGCGCCAAAGGCATGCGATGTAGAGAAGGAGGTATGGTATGTGCTCAAGTAAACCAACAACCTTGTACATGAGTCCAGGGAGAAATTGCAGAGGAAAGGATGCTTTATGGTCGGAATCGAATGGCGTAACGGAGTTCAAGGCTCGTAGCGGATCGAATCAGAAGGCGCGAGAATATCGGCTCATCACATCATGGGAGGACAGTTGCTATCAAGAGGTATGTGAATAGGAAGGGTCCGGACCATGCCAGTGCAGCACGACGAATAGGGTTTTATTTGCAGTGAAACACCGTCTGTATATGTGTACCAAGAAGCTATCTCGTAGTTGAGCATCATTTTCGGCAATGCATATGAAGTCAAACTCTCGAGAATGGTAGGCAGTGAGACAGCTTGCTCAATTCACACATTCAATCTACTGTGTGAGATAGCCCTGCTGTGACCGGGTTCTGACCTAGGAAAGGTACATCCAACTGAACCCTTCTTATCTTGACTGATTGAACGGTGGAGCCGATCATGCATATGACAAGGCTCTACTATATGTCACACAGACAGGGGCATCTGTCATGAATTTCGGCTTCGAGTATGACCTGTGAAATTACAACTTTGGCACTCGGAGCTTGGGCTTCGTCACTCTGTAGCTTCTCGCGGAGTTCTGGTCGAAACGGGAGGCCACCAAGGTATTACATAAGCCATCCGTGCACAGCGCAGGACCGGTAAGACTTATGTCTATTGCAAATTCCGACATAGGCTCTGAACCTAATCATTTCTCATATGCATTTCTTCACAGACACTTTCTAAATCTGTAATTCCATATTCTACCTGTCACACACTTAAAACATCGACACAGAAATAACCTTCTTGAGGTGCGTATCAGGGTAGGTATCAGAAGAGGAGAGAACCAGATGAACTTAATCTGTTTGGCTTTGAATCTATCACAGAACACAGAAGAAGCACACTACGGCCATCTGTCACATCGAGGTAGTGGGCGTAAGGCCAGAGTTGTGATCAAGCAGACTAGCAGCATGCGACATCGAGTTTCACGCACACACAGACACACACAGACACTCATCAATGCAATTCGTGCTGTTGTCACTAAACCTCTCTGAGGTTATATTGCACAGTACTTCATGCCCTAGAAACGTTGATCCTGAGCTTCAAGGACATAGGTTGTATGATATATATGTCAACTCCCGCATTTGAATTGCAAAATCCCACATTCATTCGTATGTGGTTCAAGGGGAGCTACTGCAACGTACGAGGCATACTATTCAATTGTCACACTACACCACTGCACCACAACAGTAAGCTGAGAAAATGCACCACTTCTCCGGCAGGGCGAGCATCACTCTACACTCTGTAGGAGTTCATCCATTCTATCATCTACCACGCGACGAGTTGCCTTCACCATGAGCGGTACCAGAAGAAAGGTCGTGCGCATGTTCAAAATTCCATTACGATATGCCTTGATGTCAAAGCCCGTAGCAAGCTCCATGTTGTAATTCAGCACGAGCCTCGCAACGACTAGGCGCATTTCTTGATAGGCAAAAGCCTTTGCAACACAGACATGCGGCCCTGATATTTCATGTCAGACGACATAAGAACAAATTTCCTGTCACAGCACAGCTTAACAAAAACGTACCAGACGAAAAGGAGAACAAGGCTGCTTTATTGGTGAAGTACCCATGTTCATCAGCGTTTGGAAGCCACCTCTCCGGACGAAAATCCTTCATGAACATCCTTCAGTTTTTGTATTTAGAGAAAGACAGGGCGCACAACATACCATAGGATCAGGAGAGTAGTTATCGTCACTCACTTGCTGAGAGTAAGCAGCAAGCGCCACAATGGTACCTTCGGGTATCAAAACACCGTCAACGGTTATTCCGCGCTTTGACACGACCCGAGGGAGATAAAATGGGGACCCCAAACGTAATGCCTCGTTGAGAACTGCATTGAGCATGGGCAGTTGAGAGAGTTGAGTCGCATCCAAGTCGCCGAGCTTATCCGAGAATGCGCTGTCGAGCTCCTCTTGGAGTAGCTTATAGTAGCGCAAATTTGAAAGCATGAAGTAGAATGCAAGGGACATGGTAGTCGAGGTATTGTCAGAGCCTATGTACGCAATGATTTGAGTGCTCATCAGAGATCTGTGCATTGATGAGTGGTAACTAAAACTTCCTCACCGCCCTGAATGGCAACAACAGCCTCCGTCTCCAGGTCTCGAAGAGGTATTCTATCCCCCGTTGAAGACTCTTCGCGTAGCTATATGTGACATGAGGCTTGAGTAAGACTATTTGTGACACACATAGACATGCTGACTTCGTGCTACGCACCAAGTAAGAAGTAAGATCTGGAAAGGTAATTTCGTGGTCGCATAGGACTCGGTTTCTCATCAGCCTGGCGGCTGTATCTCGGAGTCGCACCATAGACTTTCCGACAGGCATCATCCATACAAGGTCCATCAGCCATGGTGTCTGTCCAACGCTAAGTAGCTTAAGTGAGAAGAGCGCATTATATTTAATGATACTTACCTGTCAAGAAGCATAGTAGCATCTTTACCTCCTTCTACGAGCCTGAGTGGGTCATTGCTCTGCATCAATTCCTTTGAAGCGCATTGGTCATATTATTGATATCAATGCAACATTTAGCACACACCAGCTTGTTGCACCCTCCAAATACCATATCACCCTATAAAGTGTTATGAGTGGGCTCCTTAGATCTGCACACGTTGCTATGTGAGCTCACCATTACGTCGTATGCCCAGTGGCTGAACAGTCTTGAGAGGTCGGTTGTGTTACTAGCAGACCTGGACTGCCGTTCCTCCAATGACTTCAACAACTGCCATGTACGTCGTTGTAGATGCGGGAAATAGTTGATAACACTGACGGTAATGAATTTAATCAATCTCAGAGCACCCCTTGTGTACAATACTTTTACTTACGCTGTACCGGTAAAAGCAGCCGACCATATGCGCTTGCGATCATGGTGCAGCTTGGAGTTTTCCTGCTTGAAGAAAAGACTGATTGCGCCGTTACGTGACGGAGAGATGTACGAGTCGGACTTTTGAAGGTCATATTGTGCTCCGTAAATGACATTTGCTGACGCAGAGTTGATGGAAAGCGCATTTGGAGCTATTATGATGTCGTAAATGAGAGGTATGCGTCTACGCATAGTTAATTAACACACCGATACGAACAACACGGCCATAGCGACGGTGAAGATCATCCAGTGTAAGGTGCCTTTTGCCTTTATAGCTCACATACGTAAGCCACAGGCTACTGATGCACCACAAACGAGGCCCTGGGAAAGGTGCAAGTGGATGGAAGGGCGACAATCTGTACATTGCCGCACATATTCCAAGGCTCAGTGCATAGGTTGCACCAGCAATTACAGTCATCCAGGCCGAGTTTCGGACGTTGTCTGTGGACTTGCACAGCAGTGTAAAGACAGCAAACACAGCGAGGAAATATGCAGAAACTGCATAATTTCCGCGCAGCTGGATGCGATTGAGAAAAATCCAACTAGGCTGTTCAGCGGGTGTGTAAGATAAGCCGGCGACCAGTATGACACAGCTCGTCAAGAGAACATACTATGCTTGCAGCTACCGCTGTTTTGACAACAGTACTGAGATGTACGAAGAGCATGCTATACTGCTATGGGGAAAGATGGCGTTCCAAGGGCTGTCTGCAGATGTTCTTAATAAAGTTGCATGCATAGTAGCCTATCAATCCCCGTCTTGCCGTAGATGGGAGAAATCTGTAAAACAGTGCCACACAAGTGCTTACTGACTGTTTGGTATCTGATGTCGACCACACATCTAGGCAGTCTTCGAGACCTATGATCAGGTAGACATCAGAATCTGCATTGTTATCTGGAAATGCGCCGTGGCGCATGAATGGAGCCTATCTCACAACGAACAGAGCACATCAACACAAGGCATGTCATATAAAACAGAAGAAGCAGAGCACCATTTGATAATGCAATACTGTAGACAGATTCGAGATGGACGCGGAAATGATGAGACGGATTGCTGGAATTTTTGAGAGTGGCACCGGCAGCAGATGGAACCTAGTGAGAATATGCACACACTCATAACCTTCTCAGATTGATACCTCAAAGCCGATAATCAAATATAGAGTTTTCTTCCATCTCACAATGCTAAGGAAAGCATCACATGCACCGCGTGTAGCATAGTCAGCTCGGGTGTATCTTCCCAGCGGCATCCGCACTGTGATTTTAGTGATGTATACTGAGATAGTCGAAGCTCAGGAGAATCAAACAAAATTAGCGGGTAAGCTTCTTCTGATGAAAGAATATGGAGTTGATGTCCTATATCTGTTCAAGGCGATATTTTCCCTGACCAATATGGTGTAGTAGTAGACTTAGTAAAGGAAGACTCACTGGCCCGGATCACGGCTTTTCTTCCCCATGCACTTCATCTTAACTTGACTGAAAAGCGAAGATGAGTTGCTTTCACATAACTTCTGGGTACATGATGAATTCAAGTAGTAGAGCACGAGAACGCCTACAGCCAACACATGTCGTAGGACGGACTTCAGAAGCTGACCCGGGCAGTCAGTGGCGCTCGGACCAAGATCGGACCAGCAAGAAGAACAAACGTCAGCCCTTCCTACATGTCGGAACCATACATGAGCTTCACGAGCACAAAAACGTGTTGGCTTCCCGTGAATATTGTATTCATTTCCTTCTTCGTGTTCATTCTGCCCCTGTGAATAGACTGTGACATGATTGGCGCGCGCCAATTCACTGAAGGTTACTACAATCCTCAGTCAGCGTCTCCGTGATACCAACATGGCTTAGCAGCATGAGACTGGTTTTGTATGGTTTGCATGTGTTTTCTACAGAAATATACAACAAATTCCAGCGCAGCTCTCAAGTTGCTCCGATCTCACGGCCTATGAGCGCAAGCTTCACTAACTCTTTACCCGGCACAAGGTGCGTCGTCAGACAGAGATTGTAGCGAACGCCAACTTACACGCCCCGCTTGTGCATATTAGAAGCATTCTATCTGATCCTATGCAAGTAGATCTCAAGCTGCTAGCTGTTGCAGTGCGAACTAATACGAATCCTAGTCGTCCAAACTGACTGCCAGTGTCTCAGATCCACTGCGCAAGAGCAGCGACTATCTCATGGAGGCTTCGCCAGTCCTCGAGGTTGCTCCTACATCCAGCGGCAGCACAATGATTATTTTGCTCTTTGTAGCAGCAATTGCGCACTACATAGGCTTCCGACCGCCTCGCCCACCGACGTCGAAGGGGGACGAAATCTATCGTGGCCAAATCTTTGAATATGTCGTTATGGCATTTGTGCACACAGTTCGCGTATGCAACCTCTTTTTTTGTAAATTGTGATCTCTAACGCGGGGATGTAGGCTGCAGTAACCATCCTCTGTGTTGTTCACGCTGCGCTCGTGCTTCTGCTGCAACATGGACAGCCAGAGACATACTCTGAGATACCGCCATACCTGTGTGCTTACCCGACTCCCCATGTCGCCTCCCTCGTCGCACCGTCGCCCATGTTTGTCATTGGCGTCTGCATTATTGTTGTCGGCGTGCTCCTTCGCCTATGGTGCTACACCACGCTTGGCGATATGTTCACGTACCTCGTCACAGTCAAGCCGGCACACGCACTCATCACATCTGGCCCGTATGCGTATGTGCGACACCCTAGCTACACCGGAGTACTTCTCATCCTGGTTGGATGTACAATGGCTTTTTTTTCGCCCGGAAACTATATCGCTGAATGCGGCGTAATGCGCACTCCTCTCGCATGGGCGGTGCGCATATGGTTCTTTTGCTCTGCGTTCAGTATTGTGTCATTGTATAGGAGGAGTATGGTTGAAGATAGGCTGCTGCGGGCGACTTTTCATCAGGACTGGGTAGCTTATAGTAGGCTTGTTACAAAGCGCTTTATTCCGGGCATCATATAGGTACCGACTCAGCCCCATAGCTGGTGGCATGCTGCAGAAGTTGTGTTGTTGCCCCACTCTAGACAGCAGTCTTCAATGAAAAACTCAGATATGCCATGTTTCATCTAATGTCCGTGGAGATCCAATGGCAGCGTCCGCTGGCACAGCACCTTGATATGGGGTACTTGCTAGCGATGTTGTCGAACACTATGTGATTACAACACGTTGTGAGTGATTTTCTCGGCTTGAAGTAAGCAAAAGTGACATGCGTACTACTAAGTGCTCGATATAGAGAGATAGCCTTTCGTTTCTCTCTGCTCCAAAGCAATGTGAGCTTATGTAGGCGCTATGTTAGGAGCGCTGGCGTATCGTTAAGTATCAGCTTCTCTAGGCACACTGGCAGGGATAAGCCCAAAAGTTTAGATCTGCCAATCATTTGCGTCTGCAGAAGCTTTGTTGCTGTCAGCGGCAATGTACAGAATGGTAAAACAATGATTGATATCTTAGGATTAGACAGATCTGCCGGGACATTCCCTTCTTTCATAGTCACAAAGCCCAGTAACTCTCCAACTCAGATATATTTAGATTCAAACTCTCACGCAACAGCGCGGACAACCGCGGACATCTCATTGCAATTTGGCGAGCATGTCCAACCGTCATTTCCTCCGATGTTCGTGGGCGCCATACACGTACACGCGTCTTCCTGCGGCCCTCTATCTTCCAGCTGGGATGTCCGTTGCGCACTTTGTTCCGCCTTCCCTCCCCCTACTTCGTTGCCGTCCAATGTCCGCCGGCATTTGAGTGATTATTGCTCGAAACCTTATAATAGGTTTGGCAGAAGAAGTCTTCTCGTGAGTATGCGTGACACTTGATTCGCACGGTCTGGGGGTCGTCTTGCCACTTGAGAAGCATGCGTCGCAAGACAGTCCACTACTATTACCTAGCACTTGACCTTCTATCGACTGTTACTCTGAGTATTGTGCGTGACCGCGTCCCGTCTTTTGACCATTGGGTTGACCTCATCTACTCGCAGAACATTTAAGCCATATTCAACTTCCACCTTACCATCGACTTTAGCCTCCAATGTCCGGGGTGTTGGCATTTTTGAGACGTTTGCGGGACGTGAGTAGTGTCTGTGATATAGAGTGTCATTGAGCCCTTGCGTTCTGACCATGATCCTTGTCTCCCTTAGTTGAGGAGGCCACCTGATGTACCGGCCAAGCTACCGAGTGCCCTGCGGTTTGGCATACTCGGTGCGGCTCGCATCGGACCAAACGCACTCATCATCCCCGCACTCAGCCACCCCGACGTCGTCGTATGGGGCGTTGCTTCTCGTGATGACGTCAAGGCGAGCGAGTATGCAGAGAGACACAAGATAGCCAAGGTTTACAGCGGAAGTGATTGCTACCAGAGTGCGTTACCTACCTCTCGCACGGTTTCACAACGGGCTAAGTCACAATTCTGGCCCGTAGATCTGCTAGATGATGCCAATGTCGACGTAGTCTATATTGCGGTCTGCTCACATTTGTGACTAGTTTGATCGCCGAACCTCATGTTATGTAGCTTCCCAATGGCCTCCATTTCGAATGGACAATGCGGGCCCTCAAACTCGGAAAGCACGTTCTCGTAGAGAAGCCCATGGCCAATACGGCGGCTGAAGCGCAATATCTCATTGACCTTGCAGAGAAGAAAGGCGTAGTGCTGTTAGAAGCAATCCATTGGAGGTCTGTAGGCTCATCTATGCGTGCTGCACCCGATCTGACAATACGTGACCAAGTTTCCACCCATCTGCACAAAGAGTTAAACAGATCATAGACAGCGGGAATCTTGGTGCAATCAATTCCGTAACCGCCGAGTTCGCAGTGCCGAAGCTACCAGCCGGCGTCATTTTCCTCCAGGATGACATCAGATACCAATATGATCTTGGCGGTGGATGCACAATGGACATGGGAGGTATGAACACACTGAGATTTGCGATGACCAGTACTCAGTGGTGTTTGCACGCAGTATATGCGATCTCAGCGATACGTTACCTGACCTCCCTGGAGCCCATCAAAGTCATAGAGGCTACGGCTGTCGGACACGAAGCCGATCCCCGTCGCATCGATCGTGCTATGCATGCTCGGTACCTCATGCCATCCGCGATCGAGGCAGAAACGTTCTCAGACTTTGCTATGCCGGGTTGGGGACCAATGCAACTACTGCCTCGAGCGTTCAAAACAAGCGTCCGCGTTCGGTTAGAACGGGGAGAGATTGAACTACGGAACTACCCTCTACCTCATCTCTTCCACACAATCAAGGTGAAGCCATGTGGGCAAAAGGCTCGCGTCGAAACAGCATATACGTTTGGGGAAGGACAAGGGGAACAGTGGTGGTCATCGTGCGTATTCCATTTCCGCTTCACGTTCTCTGTTCTCACGGATGAGACGTGAGTAATAGGTATAGGTATCAGCTTGAAGCGTTCGTTGACAAAGTTCGCGGGAGGCAGCCGCAGACATGGCCTGCCTCTGACGATGCTGTCAAGCAGCTGCGCTGCGTAGAAAATGTCTATAATGCTGCTGATATGCCTATTCGCCCTGCATCAGAAGCATTCCGTGAAGTGTCTCAAATGTGATAGCATTCTGCAGGAGTCATGGAATTCACGGGACGGAACTGTGTTTATCTTGAGAACCCACTGATGTATACTTGTATCGTTTATATCGAATTTGAGTCGAGCCTCTGTACCTACACCTCACTCGCACATCTGTCTTATCTTATGCCACGATAGCCGACTGTTGCCCCGTGCTCGTATGGAGGTTTGCGCTTCAGTGTAGGCTGAGGCCTCGTACAGCTGTACATGTCACCACTCAATCACTTATTTCTTGATTGCGTGCTGTGCGCTGACTGTGCTTTTGGGGTTGCTTGACAGCTCTGCATTGCTGTCCACCCTTCATCTCCGACCTGCTCATCGTCATACGCAACTGCTGAGGTGTCCGGGGTCTTCGCTGGTTTTCATATATATCACACCTTATCGTTGCTCATCGTTGTTCTCATCTTTCACCTCACTGGCACCTATGGCGGAGAGTATCGCAGCCTTCACTGAAGCATGGTTGCAAGGCCCCGAATCAACGAAATTCTATACGCGCACGTACCCTGCTGCATCGCCTATGGCTGTCTTGGTTTTTGTACATGGTGCCGCCGAGCATGCGGGGCGGTATACGGACACTCACAAGTACTTTGCTCGACACGGGGTCACCGTTTTCACCTTCGATTTACGTGGATTTGGTCGCACGGCTCTGGACAAAGCAAACAAAAGCCCTGACAGCGCATACGGCAAGACAAGTCGCTCTGAACAGCTACGGGACTTGGCATGGGCTGTGGAGCACGTTCACCACAAGTATGCGAGCATCCCCATATTTATCATGGGATTTTCAATGGTAAGCCAGTATCTGAAGCTAGAGTTAGATGCCCTACTAAAGATGGCACAGGGCGGGGGCCTCGTCCTCTCCTTCGTTACAAGAGAGAAACCACCTCCCGAGCGAGCTGTTGTCTCCCTTATCGCGGGTGTTATTGGGGAGGCGCCCACAATACATCTGACTAAGCCCCCTCCCAAGGTGGTGCGGACAATGGGTCGGCTGATCGGGGCCATATCGCCAAACACGCTTATTCCAAATAAGAATAATATCGAGGGGAGTCTACTCACTCCTTTCTTTCCCACATACATCCTTAATTTGAAGTAGGATCTTTCACGCAACGAAGAAACGAACAAGGCATACTTAGAGGATCCGTTGGTGGGCACTCCAGGTAGCCTCCGCTCCGTTGGTGATTTAATATCAGGGGTCTGTCTTTCATGCAGAGCATGGGGGCGCTGGATACTAACTTTGACTCATACAACCGGTTGACATAGGGAGCCGCTTTGATAGACAAAGACTACCAGTTCTGGCCCTTGAACCTGCCGGTAGTTCGTTGTTTTTTCAGATGCATCATGTCACTAAGAATGTCTACTATGCTATAGGTGCTTATTATTCAAGGTACCGCTGACCAGGTGTGAACTTCAGGTACAAGTGACCAGTAACATTGCATCTGATATACAAGAATAGGTCTCGAATCCGCCATCTACCCAGGCATTCTTTGACAAGCTTCCTGCCAAGCAAAAGAAGCTGATTCTCTATCCGGTATGCCCCTTAATGAGTTGAATTGCGCACAGTTTCTGAAACCGTTCTCCCGCCCCCACAGGAAGCTTGCCACGAGCTGCACAATGAACCTTGCCATGAAGAGGCCGCGAATGCCTGTATCGAGTTCATCAGGCTATACAGCATGAAATGCTGAAGACAAAATTTCCCTTCCGGAGCGAGCTGTTGAGCCGTCTTGTGCAAAGCGGGAAGTCTAGGGAGAAGACAGCTATAATACCGGTTGTTAGTTCCATCCGAAAACTATCTGGGAAGCCAGGTTGCACTCCACTTTGTCGAGCTTGTGTAGCACTACGGGCAATGGCCAATTCAGAATGTGGTCACTTTCCACGGCAATAGTCGCTCAATTATTCCAACTTAGAATAGAATGCCTTTTCCTTGCCTATTCCGCGGCTATCCTAAACCGTGCCTGGATCGCATGCTATGAAGCGGGGAATGACAGGGATCTGGTCAACAGTAGCATTCTTTCACACACCTTTCCCTATCAGAAAAGCGTATATTTTCCCTGTCCGGGATATTCCAAGGAGAGTCCAAGGTGGGGCCTATGCTGGTCATTTTCCCAGTGTATCCCCGATGGGGCTAGGCAATACTACCACGAGTGGTCATATGTTGGTAAGACTGTACCCTTTCGATCTCGTGAACTACTAGGCACCCTAGTTCACGACCTCTTGTGACCGGTGACCTTTAGTTCATACAGTGGAAGTGTGTGATAGGGGTTGGATGGGAGCACAAGTTTTGTAGGAAATAATACGTATACCTATGTGAGGAAATGCGCGGTCTCCGTGCCTCGGAGTTCCTGATGGAGGACGCAAAGATTAGGAATCAGAGCGTTGGCCGGCTCGTCAAAGCATACAAGCAACGTAACCAGCCGGAGATAGTAAAGAAGGTGCGCTCACTCACCTTACCGGATTGCGCCAGCATTCACAATGTTCCATTCGTAGGCATTCAAGCTCTGCCGTGTGCAAGTCGGTAATACGACATTCCATCTCTCGCCAGAAAGTCTTACGAGCCGCGAAGCCCTGCCGCTTCTCATCGATATCGAGCGCAGGAAACCCGATGTGCGGCAGGCTATATCCCGCGTTGGCCGCAACCCCTGCCCCAACTTTCCCCCTGACTTTGTCAAGCCGCCTTTCGGTGGAGATGAGAAAGTCGATGATAACGCAGGAGCACCGCTAACTGCTGTACTTGCAGATGTCACTCTTGGTGTTGAGGTGAGGGACGTTTCTGGACAGGGTCTAATCAGTGCATTGAGGCAAGGTGTCGATTGCGATACAGAGGCAGAAGAACTCCGCCTATCGTTGTGGGCAACCCAGACACTGTCGAACATACATAGAGGATGAGCTGAACGCGAGCCCACTGGCGCTAACAAGCTGCCGCGGCGGTTGCGTCGACCTCGACGGTCGACTCCTTGGTCGACTCCCTCGGCGTCGATTCTGTTGGCGCATCGGGGCCTTCTCACACCGCATACAACACCGACATCTTTTGCAGCCTGAATGATCTAATGGCTGTGTCGGCAGCTCCTGGGCCGTCCTCATTGAGTTCCACGCCGAGCACCATGGAGGACTCGGCGGGGCAGTATGTAGGCGTGATAGCTCCTCGGGGCTCGAAAGGAAAGGATAAGATGGTAAGTTCTTAGGCAGCACTCAGGTTCAAGCTCCATTCACTCTACTGTACACGGCGGCAATCTACTACGTTCCACGAGGTGCAGACTGCCTACAAGTACAGTGTGACCACCCGCCGAAAACCTTAGTTCAGAGGCTTCTGTGCCCGGTGACCTATGGACTACAAGCCTAGTTCACGGAGGCCTGTAAGCTGTGACTGAACTAACGGTTGAAAGGGTACAGTACATCTACTTCTCTAGCCGTTCCCAATCATTTCCCGCCCCGTGATATGTGAGCTCATTCTGGATTCCGGATAGGGATAGGCAACCAATACACACAGAATGGCCTTCCTTTCATGGACAAGAATAGACCGGTGATTACGCCTGTGACAGGAGACCATGTCCGTGACAAATTCCTTCCATAGCCCAGCTCGGGATACTGGCCCATGTCCGCCGTGTGGGCCTTGCCTGGTCTTTTTGATCAACACGCGATCAACGCCCTAAGCACTAACTGACAGATATGAGAGGAGAAGGAGACAACAGAAGCAGATTTATTCGAATACATGTGATGTGATCCAAGGAAATGATGTATATATATTCTTATCTTCTGCAGCCACAGACTTCTTTCCAATACCTCTTGTGATCGACTCCTTGAAACACATCTACAATGTGACAATGCTAATATCAAGATTATAAACATATGATGGAGCCTCAGGCATTTGGCAGTTGCATACATTTGCTGCTTGATGATCAAACCTAGAAGCACTTTATTCATATGTTAATTGGAAATGAGCAGTCCATCGATCCGGTGCTTGCCATCATGACGCATCAGCTTCTTCAAGTGTCAGTAGAGATCACACAAGGCTTATACGGGGTCTGTGGAGATCAAATTCTTGGGTTCTCATGTCAAACACATCGCGCTATACAGTATAAAGTACATGCATGGCACCCCTCCCTGCCCATTAGCTCTGGACATCCGTGCTTCAATGTCTGACTCTATATTTCACACCTTTGGAATTACTGCTGGCTCCACCATTGGGGTGGGATACCTAGGAACAATTATATCAGGAGTGTGAGTGAGCTTTTAGTATAATATATTGACAGGATGTTAATCTTGAGTCACAGTCTGTATGGTGTCACCTGCACACAAACATTCCATTATTTCCGCTCAGCAAGCAAGGACCACATTATCATGAAGGGCTTAGTATGCCAGCTACTCTTGGTTCAGAGTTAGATCACATACTGATGCAGTGATAGGTCCTGTTGCTCTTGTATGGTGCCTCTTCCTTGTATCAGTCCTGGAATGCATACTAGATACAAATCTAGGTTATTGGACACTCTACATCAAATTCTCATCATACATGTGTTCTATTGGTACCTGATCATGAACTATGCAAACCCCCTTGCTCTGTTGACATCTGTCTGGTGAGGCCATAGCTTCAAAATCTTTGTAAACCTCACATCAATTTGTGTTATAGGAGCATCTCAGTGAGCAGTTTCATTGACTACTCATCAGTGCAATTATTAACCTTGCTATCACTCTCAGTCAGAGATTATTGTCAATGTGTGTATTCTGAATGTTTATTTCCAGTGTGCACAGTTCACAAGTAATTCAGGCCGCAATTGCTTTCTTGTGTGAAAGGTACATGAATCATATTGTGCTCCCTTGTCTGGATCTGACACTGTTTGGTAGCTTTCTGGTGTACCGACTGTACCGGCGTAAGTGAACAAGCCTCAGAGTTGCATGCCAGACATACTAAGAAGGTATCCAGTTAGCCAAAATGCACCTTTAACTGCAGTTTGTGTGAGTGACAGACTATTATGGATCACACTCATATTGATACACTACTCCTGTCAGGAAATATTTGCTATTGGCCATCTCAGTAGGTGAAAAATGAGCAAGCTGGTGACATTTATTGACTTCTGTAGCAATGAACCTTGTATTTCCAATCAGAGGGTATGCCCATGAGCTGCAACTTGGTTTGGTGCTGTGCTAATTTTATCAAATTAGCTTGTTCATACCAAATCTGTTGAAGGCTGAAGCAGAGTTGAAGGTGAGTATATCACATGCTTACTTCTAACATTACTTCCATGTACTGACAGAGAGCAGGCTACTGGGAGTGGGGGATTATCAGTGGCTGTGGTAACGGATGTATTGATATCAGCAAGCCTGGCATACTACCTGCACAAAAATAGAACTGGGTTTCGTCGGTGAGCTATATTCTATCATGATGAACAAGAAAACACTAATAGATATGTCTAGCTCTGACAATATGATAGACAAATTGATTATATTGACAGTAACCACTGGACTTCTCACCACGTAAGTAAGTCATGTCAATATATTGGTTCAATGTTCTCAAAAAGATCACTTCTAGGTTCTTTGTTATTGCCAATCTGGTAGCTGTAAGCTTCATATCAAAATGAATGACAATGCTTCCTCTCTGAACTGGTGCTAGTACCTAGCAGCCCCTGATGCACTATATGTTCTCTTCTTCAACTTCATGTTGGGAAAATGTGAGTTGACCAATGTTTTCCAACTTTCTACTAATCAACATAACATTCTTAGTATATATCAATGCACTATTGACATCGTCAGTCCTCCAGTTCATGCTGAACCACGTCATGACCTTCCAAGTAGCCTCAATGCCAGGCAGCTGATCCGTCATGGAATTGCTGATGACACTAGCACTTCTCAAATGGTGAACTCCATTCCCCTACACGCATTAGGTATACAAGCAGGGAATTTTGGTGCAAAACACATAGCCGTGTCAATGGAACAAACCACTGAACAGGTTTGTGTGTGCCATAGTGTTAGCTGGAAATACTGTTTAACTGCGAATAGGGTGAACCATCAACAACCATTGGCGTATCCTCTGGAAACACAGCTTCGAGTTCACTAGATATGAAAGTATGATTGGCATGCTACTATCAAATTTCTCTATTAATGAATTTTTTAGCTGTGAATGTAAGGCTTTGTGGGTCAGAATATACCACTCGCCCCGTTGAGAATCCATTGGATCATTGATGTATCATGGTGGCATATCCTGGAATACTGTGGTATGATGTATGTACTTTGTTCAGTTGTGAAAGGAAGTTGAGGAGAGACACTGTAATTCAGCTCGAATATGTATAGTCCCAATGAAGCCTGAGAACAACACTTTTTGGTGTGAGCAGGAAAACTATCCGAATTGAAGGTACTTGACACAGACAGTTGAGCTGAATTAAAGCGATAAAACATGCCTGGGTCAATCTTGGTGGCTCTACCATACAAATGTCATGCGCAGTCACAGTGCCTATACTACAAATATGCTTAAGCACCGAAAGATATTGCTCACTTCTCAAACGGTAGTCTAGGCTACCTGGCCGGTACATATCGCAGCCCGCGCCGTGGGCTGCCATCATATCTCTTCAATGTCAGAGCATTGACCAGAGAAAAAACAAGCGCAAGAGCTCCCAGATGAAGCTCTCCTGCCTACGAAATGGGCTCAACGCCCTGGGTACTAACATGGGTCCCCACGTAAACATTGCATGGCACTTTTAAACTAAGTTTGAGGGCCACACTAATATATGGGACACTGTGTGCTTGACCATACCATGTCAAGGATGAAATATATCACCTGGGGAAGGGCATCTTATGACAAATAGATTATTGTTCGCCATCTGTACTTAGCGTATGCAGTGAAGGGTGGACAGCAATGCAGAGCTGTCAAGCAACCCCAAAAGCACAGTCAGCGCACAGCACGCAATCAAGAAATAAGTGATTGAGTGGTGACATGTACAGCTGTACGAGGCCTCAGCCTACACTGAAGCGCAAACCTCCATACGAGCACGGGGCAACAGTCGGCTATCGTGGCATAAGATAAGACAGATGTGCGAGTGAGGTGTAGGTACAGAGGCTCGACTCAAATTCGATATAAACGATACAAGTATACATCAGTGGGTTCTCAAGATAAACACAGTTCCGTCCCGTGAATTCCATGACTCCTGCAGAATGCTATCACATTTGAGACACTTCACGGAATGCTTCTGATGCAGGGCGAATAGGCATATCAGCAGCATTATAGACATTTTCTACGCAGCGCAGCTGCTTGACAGCATCGTCAGAGGCAGGCCATGTCTGCGGCTGCCTCCCGCGAACTTTGTCAACGAACGCTTCAAGCTGATACCTATACCTATTACTCACGTCTCATCCGTGAGAACAGAGAACGTGAAGCGGAAATGGAATACGCACGATGACCACCACTGTTCCCCTTGTCCTTCCCCAAACGTATATGCTGTTTCGACGCGAGCCTTTTGCCCACATGGCTTCACCTTGATTGTGTGGAAGAGATGAGGTAGAGGGTAGTTCCGTAGTTCAATCTCTCCCCGTTCTAACCGAACGCGGACGCTTGTTTTGAACGCTCGAGGCAGTAGTTGCATTGGTCCCCAACCCGGCATAGCAAAGTCTGAGAACGTTTCTGCCTCGATCGCGGATGGCATGAGGTACCGAGCATGCATAGCACGATCGATGCGACGGGGATCGGCTTCGTGTCCGACAGCCGTAGCCTCTATGACTTTGATGGGCTCCAGGGAGGTCAGGTAACGTATCGCTGAGATCGCATATACTGCGTGCAAACACCACTGAGTACTGGTCATCGCAAATCTCAGTGTGTTCATACCTCCCATGTCCATTGTGCATCCACCGCCAAGATCATATTGGTATCTGATGTCATCCTGGAGGAAAATGACGCCGGCTGGTAGCTTCGGCACTGCGAACTCGGCGGTTACGGAATTGATTGCACCAAGATTCCCGCTGTCTATGATCTGTTTAACTCTTTGTGCAGATGGGTGGAAACTTGGTCACGTATTGTCAGATCGGGTGCAGCACGCATAGATGAGCCTACAGACCTCCAATGGATTGCTTCTAACAGCACTACGCCTTTCTTCTCTGCAAGGTCAATGAGATATTGCGCTTCAGCCGCCGTATTGGCCATGGGCTTCTCTACGAGAACGTGCTTTCCGAGTTTGAGGGCCCGCATTGTCCATTCGAAATGGAGGCCATTGGGAAGCTACATAACATGAGGTTCGGCGATCAAACTAGTCACAAATGTGAGCAGACCGCAATATAGACTACGTCGACATTGGCATCATCTAGCAGATCTACGGGCCAGAATTGTGACTTAGCCCGTTGTGAAACCGTGCGAGAGGTAGGTAACGCACTCTGGTAGCAATCACTTCCGCTGTAAACCTTGGCTATCTTGTGTCTCTCTGCATACTCGCTCGCCTTGACGTCATCACGAGAAGCAACGCCCCATACGACGACGTCGGGGTGGCTGAGTGCGGGGATGATGAGTGCGTTTGGTCCGATGCGAGCCGCACCGAGTATGCCAAACCGCAGGGCACTCGGTAGCTTGGCCGGTACATCAGGTGGCCTCCTCAACTAAGGGAGACAAGGATCATGGTCAGAACGCAAGGGCTCAATGACACTCTATATCACAGACACTACTCACGTCCCGCAAACGTCTCAAAAATGCCAACACCCCGGACATTGGAGGCTAAAGTCGATGGTAAGGTGGAAGTTGAATATGGCTTAAATGTTCTGCGAGTAGATGAGGTCAACCCAATGGTCAAAAGACGGGACGCGGTCACGCACAATACTCAGAGTAACAGTCGATAGAAGGTCAAGTGCTAGGTAATAGTAGTGGACTGTCTTGCGACGCATGCTTCTCAAGTGGCAAGACGACCCCCAGACCGTGCGAATCAAGTGTCACGCATACTCACGAGAAGACTTCTTCTGCCAAACCTATTATAAGGTTTCGAGCAATAATCACTCAAATGCCGGCGGACATTGGACGGCAACGAAGTAGGGGGAGGGAAGGCGGAACAAAGTGCGCAACGGACATCCCAGCTGGAAGATAGAGGGCCGCAGGAAGACGCGTGTACGTGTATGGCGCCCACGAACATCGGAGGAAATGACGGTTGGACATGCTCGCCAAATTGCAATGAGATGTCCGCGGTTGTCCGCGCTGTTGCGTGAGAGTTTGAATCTAAATATATCTGAGTTGGAGAGTTACTGGGCTTTGTGACTATGAAAGAAGGGAATGTCCCGGCAGATCTGTCTAATCCTAAGATATCAATCATTGTTTTACCATTCTGTACATTGCCGCTGACAGCAACAAAGCTTCTGCAGACGCAAATGATTGGCAGATCTAAACTTTTGGGCTTATCCCTGCCAGTGTGCCTAGAGAAGCTGATACTTAACGATACGCCAGCGCTCCTAACATAGCGCCTACATAAGCTCACATTGCTTTGGAGCAGAGAGAAACGAAAGGCTATCTCTCTATATCGAGCACTTAGTAGTACGCATGTCACTTTTGCTTACTTCAAGCCGAGAAAATCACTCACAACGTGTTGTAATCACATAGTGTTCGACAACATCGCTAGCAAGTACCCCATATCAAGGTGCTGTGCCAGCGGACGCTGCCATTGGATCTCCACGGACATTAGATGAAACATGGCATATCTGAGTTTTTCATTGAAGACTGCTGTCTAGAGTGGGGCAACAACACAACTTCTGCAGCATGCCACCAGCTATGGGGCTGAGTCGGTACCTATATGATGCCCGGAATAAAGCGCTTTGTAACAAGCCTACTATAAGCTACCCAGTCCTGATGAAAAGTCGCCCGCAGCAGCCTATCTTCAACCATACTCCTCCTATACAATGACACAATACTGAACGCAGAGCAAAAGAACCATATGCGCACCGCCCATGCGAGAGGAGTGCGCATTACGCCGCATTCAGCGATATAGTTTCCGGGCGAAAAAAAAGCCATTGTACATCCAACCAGGATGAGAAGTACTCCGGTGTAGCTAGGGTGTCGCACATACGCATACGGGCCAGATGTGATGAGTGCGTGTGCCGGCTTGACTGTGACGAGGTACGTGAACATATCGCCAAGCGTGGTGTAGCACCATAGGCGAAGGAGCACGCCGACAACAATAATGCAGACGCCAATGACAAACATGGGCGACGGTGCGACGAGGGAGGCGACATGGGGAGTCGGGTAAGCACACAGGTATGGCGGTATCTCAGAGTATGTCTCTGGCTGTCCATGTTGCAGCAGAAGCACGAGCGCAGCGTGAACAACACAGAGGATGGTTACTGCAGCCTACATCCCCGCGTTAGAGATCACAATTTACAAAAAAAGAGGTTGCATACGCGAACTGTGTGCACAAATGCCATAACGACATATTCAAAGATTTGGCCACGATAGATTTCGTCCCCCTTCGACGTCGGTGGGCGAGGCGGTCGGAAGCCTATGTAGTGCGCAATTGCTGCTACAAAGAGCAAAATAATCATTGTGCTGCCGCTGGATGTAGGAGCAACCTCGAGGACTGGCGAAGCCTCCATGAGATAGTCGCTGCTCTTGCGCAGTGGATCTGAGACACTGGCAGTCAGTTTGGACGACTAGGATTCGTATTAGTTCGCACTGCAACAGCTAGCAGCTTGAGATCTACTTGCATAGGATCAGATAGAATGCTTCTAATATGCACAAGCGGGGCGTGTAAGTTGGCGTTCGCTACAATCTCTGTCTGACGACGCACCTTGTGCCGGGTAAAGAGTTAGTGAAGCTTGCGCTCATAGGCCGTGAGATCGGAGCAACTTGAGAGCTGCGCTGGAATTTGTTGTATATTTCTGTAGAAAACACATGCAAACCATACAAAACCAGTCTCATGCTGCTAAGCCATGTTGGTATCACGGAGACGCTGACTGAGGATTGTAGTAACCTTCAGTGAATTGGCGCGCGCCAATCATGTCACAGTCTATTCACAGGGGCAGAATGAACACGAAGAAGGAAATGAATACAATATTCACGGGAAGCCAACACGTTTTTGTGCTCGTGAAGCTCATGTATGGTTCCGACATGTAGGAAGGGCTGACGTTTGTTCTTCTTGCTGGTCCGATCTTGGTCCGAGCGCCACTGACTGCCCGGGTCAGCTTCTGAAGTCCGTCCTACGACATGTGTTGGCTGTAGGCGTTCTCGTGCTCTACTACTTGAATTCATCATGTACCCAGAAGTTATGTGAAAGCAACTCATCTTCGCTTTTCAGTCAAGTTAAGATGAAGTGCATGGGGAAGAAAAGCCGTGATCCGGGCCAGTGAGTCTTCCTTTACTAAGTCTACTACTACACCATATTGGTCAGGGAAAATATCGCCTTGAACAGATATAGGACATCAACTCCATATTCTTTCATCAGAAGAAGCTTACCCGCTAATTTTGTTTGATTCTCCTGAGCTTCGACTATCTCAGTATACATCACTAAAATCACAGTGCGGATGCCGCTGGGAAGATACACCCGAGCTGACTATGCTACACGCGGTGCATGTGATGCTTTCCTTAGCATTGTGAGATGGAAGAAAACTCTATATTTGATTATCGGCTTTGAGGTATCAATCTGAGAAGGTTATGAGTGTGTGCATATTCTCACTAGGTTCCATCTGCTGCCGGTGCCACTCTCAAAAATTCCAGCAATCCGTCTCATCATTTCCGCGTCCATCTCGAATCTGTCTACAGTATTGCATTATCAAATGGTGCTCTGCTTCTTCTGTTTTATATGACATGCCTTGTGTTGATGTGCTCTGTTCGTTGTGAGATAGGCTCCATTCATGCGCCACGGCGCATTTCCAGATAACAATGCAGATTCTGATGTCTACCTGATCATAGGTCTCGAAGACTGCCTAGATGTGTGGTCGACATCAGATACCAAACAGTCAGTAAGCACTTGTGTGGCACTGTTTTACAGATTTCTCCCATCTACGGCAAGACGGGGATTGATAGGCTACTATGCATGCAACTTTATTAAGAACATCTGCAGACAGCCCTTGGAACGCCATCTTTCCCCATAGCAGTATAGCATGCTCTTCGTACATCTCAGTACTGTTGTCAAAACAGCGGTAGCTGCAAGCATAGTATGTTCTCTTGACGAGCTGTGTCATACTGGTCGCCGGCTTATCTTACACACCCGCTGAACAGCCTAGTTGGATTTTTCTCAATCGCATCCAGCTGCGCGGAAATTATGCAGTTTCTGCATATTTCCTCGCTGTGTTTGCTGTCTTTACACTGCTGTGCAAGTCCACAGACAACGTCCGAAACTCGGCCTGGATGACTGTAATTGCTGGTGCAACCTATGCACTGAGCCTTGGAATATGTGCGGCAATGTACAGATTGTCGCCCTTCCATCCACTTGCACCTTTCCCAGGGCCTCGTTTGTGGTGCATCAGTAGCCTGTGGCTTACGTATGTGAGCTATAAAGGCAAAAGGCACCTTACACTGGATGATCTTCACCGTCGCTATGGCCGTGTTGTTCGTATCGGTGTGTTAATTAACTATGCGTAGACGCATACCTCTCATTTACGACATCATAATAGCTCCAAATGCGCTTTCCATCAACTCTGCGTCAGCAAATGTCATTTACGGAGCACAATATGACCTTCAAAAGTCCGACTCGTACATCTCTCCGTCACGTAACGGCGCAATCAGTCTTTTCTTCAAGCAGGAAAACTCCAAGCTGCACCATGATCGCAAGCGCATATGGTCGGCTGCTTTTACCGGTACAGCGTAAGTAAAAGTATTGTACACAAGGGGTGCTCTGAGATTGATTAAATTCATTACCGTCAGTGTTATCAACTATTTCCCGCATCTACAACGACGTACATGGCAGTTGTTGAAGTCATTGGAGGAACGGCAGTCCAGGTCTGCTAGTAACACAACCGACCTCTCAAGACTGTTCAGCCACTGGGCATACGACGTAATGGTGAGCTCACATAGCAACGTGTGCAGATCTAAGGAGCCCACTCATAACACTTTATAGGGTGATATGGTATTTGGAGGGTGCAACAAGCTGGTGTGTGCTAAATGTTGCATTGATATCAATAATATGACCAATGCGCTTCAAAGGAATTGATGCAGAGCAATGACCCACTCAGGCTCGTAGAAGGAGGTAAAGATGCTACTATGCTTCTTGACAGGTAAGTATCATTAAATATAATGCGCTCTTCTCACTTAAGCTACTTAGCGTTGGACAGACACCATGGCTGATGGACCTTGTATGGATGATGCCTGTCGGAAAGTCTATGGTGCGACTCCGAGATACAGCCGCCAGGCTGATGAGAAACCGAGTCCTATGCGACCACGAAATTACCTTTCCAGATCTTACTTCTTACTTGGTGCGTAGCACGAAGTCAGCATGTCTATGTGTGTCACAAATAGTCTTACTCAAGCCTCATGTCACATATAGCTACGCGAAGAGTCTTCAACGGGGGATAGAATACCTCTTCGAGACCTGGAGACGGAGGCTGTTGTTGCCATTCAGGGCGGTGAGGAAGTTTTAGTTACCACTCATCAATGCACAGATCTCTGATGAGCACTCAAATCATTGCGTACATAGGCTCTGACAATACCTCGACTACCATGTCCCTTGCATTCTACTTCATGCTTTCAAATTTGCGCTACTATAAGCTACTCCAAGAGGAGCTCGACAGCGCATTCTCGGATAAGCTCGGCGACTTGGATGCGACTCAACTCTCTCAACTGCCCATGCTCAATGCAGTTCTCAACGAGGCATTACGTTTGGGGTCCCCATTTTATCTCCCTCGGGTCGTGTCAAAGCGCGGAATAACCGTTGACGGTGTTTTGATACCCGAAGGTACCATTGTGGCGCTTGCTGCTTACTCTCAGCAAGTGAGTGACGATAACTACTCTCCTGATCCTATGGTATGTTGTGCGCCCTGTCTTTCTCTAAATACAAAAACTGAAGGATGTTCATGAAGGATTTTCGTCCGGAGAGGTGGCTTCCAAACGCTGATGAACATGGGTACTTCACCAATAAAGCAGCCTTGTTCTCCTTTTCGTCTGGTACGTTTTTGTTAAGCTGTGCTGTGACAGGAAATTTGTTCTTATGTCGTCTGACATGAAATATCAGGGCCGCATGTCTGTGTTGCAAAGGCTTTTGCCTATCAAGAAATGCGCCTAGTCGTTGCGAGGCTCGTGCTGAATTACAACATGGAGCTTGCTACGGGCTTTGACATCAAGGCATATCGTAATGGAATTTTGAACATGCGCACGACCTTTCTTCTGGTACCGCTCATGGTGAAGGCAACTCGTCGCGTGGTAGATGATAGAATGGATGAACTCCTACAGAGTGTAGAGTGATGCTCGCCCTGCCGGAGAAGTGGTGCATTTTCTCAGCTTACTGTTGTGGTGCAGTGGTGTAGTGTGACAATTGAATAGTATGCCTCGTACGTTGCAGTAGCTCCCCTTGAACCACATACGAATGAATGTGGGATTTTGCAATTCAAATGCGGGAGTTGACATATATATCATACAACCTATGTCCTTGAAGCTCAGGATCAACGTTTCTAGGGCATGAAGTACTGTGCAATATAACCTCAGAGAGGTTTAGTGACAACAGCACGAATTGCATTGATGAGTGTCTGTGTGTGTCTGTGTGTGCGTGAAACTCGATGTCGCATGCTGCTAGTCTGCTTGATCACAACTCTGGCCTTACGCCCACTACCTCGATGTGACAGATGGCCGTAGTGTGCTTCTTCTGTGTTCTGTGATAGATTCAAAGCCAAACAGATTAAGTTCATCTGGTTCTCTCCTCTTCTGATACCTACCCTGATACGCACCTCAAGAAGGTTATTTCTGTGTCGATGTTTTAAGTGTGTGACAGGTAGAATATGGAATTACAGATTTAGAAAGTGTCTGTGAAGAAATGCATATGAGAAATGATTAGGTTCAGAGCCTATGTCGGAATTTGCAATAGACATAAGTCTTACCGGTCCTGCGCTGTGCACGGATGGCTTATGTAATACCTTGGTGGCCTCCCGTTTCGACCAGAACTCCGCGAGAAGCTACAGAGTGACGAAGCCCAAGCTCCGAGTGCCAAAGTTGTAATTTCACAGGTCATACTCGAAGCCGAAATTCATGACAGATGCCCCTGTCTGTGTGACATATAGTAGAGCCTTGTCATATGCATGATCGGCTCCACCGTTCAATCAGTCAAGATAAGAAGGGTTCAGTTGGATGTACCTTTCCTAGGTCAGAACCCGGTCACAGCAGGGCTATCTCACACAGTAGATTGAATGTGTGAATTGAGCAAGCTGTCTCACTGCCTACCATTCTCGAGAGTTTGACTTCATATGCATTGCCGAAAATGATGCTCAACTACGAGATAGCTTCTTGGTACACATATACAGACGGTGTTTCACTGCAAATAAAACCCTATTCGTCGTGCTGCACTGGCATGGTCCGGACCCTTCCTATTCACATACCTCTTGATAGCAACTGTCCTCCCATGATGTGATGAGCCGATATTCTCGCGCCTTCTGATTCGATCCGCTACGAGCCTTGAACTCCGTTACGCCATTCGATTCCGACCATAAAGCATCCTTTCCTCTGCAATTTCTCCCTGGACTCATGTACAAGGTTGTTGGTTTACTTGAGCACATACCATACCTCCTTCTCTACATCGCATGCCTTTGGCGCATTCCACGTAGGTTTCTTTGGAACATATTGACAATATTGTTTCTCATGAGATCCCACTTTCTGTAGTGAGTTGTCTCCATTGGGAAACCCCGCCATGGTCGAAACCATCAATGCGCCTCCTACAACAGCAACATACAAGCGTGGTTTTTCATTCTGGATGGTATATGTAGCCAATCTCATGGTCGATCTTCTGTCCGCTCTAGACTTGGTGTGTTCAATTTTCTACATGGACTTTGTTCCAAGTCATAACCATGTTCCAATATTCCTGCATCTTCGCTAGACAACTGTTTCGACGGCATTGCCTACCATTGTCCGTCATCTGAACGGAACAGAATTCATATGGGCAGGTAGTGCCTACGCTATGGCCTCTACCGCCATACTTCCCGTCATTGGGGGGCTTGTTTCGGTATTTGGTCGCAAGCCTGCCCTTCTGACATTTGTGACTATCTTCGCAATCGGATCTGCGATCTGCGGCGCAGCGCAAAACATGCCAATGTTTATTACAGGAAGGGGTTCGTTGCTAATGCACCACGCCCTTTTATCAAAGCGACTCATGTGCATATAAGTTGTCCAGGGTCTTGGTGGGGGTGGATGTATTTCAATCACAGAGATCATCTATGCAGACCTGGTTCCCCTCCCTGAACGCGGGAAGTTTGTAGGGATACAAGCATCGTGCGTGAATAACATCCTCACCGTTGGTCAAATACTCATCACTTCTTCAACATCATAGAGTGTGGGCTTTAGCATGGTTAGGCTTCAATCTCGGCTCTATGCGTCACCACTAACTCTTCTTAGTGCAATTGGACCGGTAGTAGGTGGCGCACTTGCAGGAAGAGGCGCATGGCGATGGCTGTTTTATCTCAATCTCCCTCTATGCGGAATAGCTGTCATCCTTGAATTTATCTTTCTCAAGGTGCACACTCCACAAGACAACCTACTGGCTAAAATCAAGAGTATGGACTGGCTGTGAGCTTGGACTTAAGATATGTATAGGCGGATTAATATGCTCACTTCTTGTATAGTGGCTTGACACTCATCATATCCAGCACTCTCTCCGTTCTCATAGCACTGACTTGGGCCGGTATTCAATATTCATGGTCATCACTCCATGTGCTGGTACCGCTCTGTGTTGGATTCTGCGGGGTGGCACTCTTCTTTGTGATAGAAGCATACTGGATTAAGCAGCCAACAGTGAGCGATCGTGTCCCCATGGACGTCTCAACCGTGTCTCACAAACTCTAAGGTTCCGCCTTTCATAGTGACTAACAGGACCACTCTCAGCGGGTAAGTATTTAACTCGGTCAACTGATGGTGTGGTATGTTGAATTTGATCCTCAGATATTTGGGAACATTCTGCCATGGTATCGTCTCTATGACGTTAATATGTGGGTAGCAATGGATATTTCCCACCACATGATGATCCATAAATTATCCAAATGACTGACAAAGAATACCTCAGTTTATCTGCCCGTGTACTTCCAGGCCTGCAAGCTGGCCTCACCTATCTGGTCTGGAGTCAACATGTTCGGGTTGGGATTCACAATTCCATTGCTGGCAATCACAACAGGAGTCTCGGTGCAAGTAATCCACAAGTATCGTCCGCAGAACTACATCGGATGGATCCTCATTGTCACTGGCTTTGGACTTCTATCCACACTGGACACGGACAGTTCAACCGCGCGATTCATAGGCTTCGAAATCCTCATCGGTCTGGGAATGGGTGACATATGGATAGCCACCCAGTTTCCAATTCTCGCTCCCTTGCCGTACTCGAACAATGCGCATGCATTGGCCTTTTTTACATTTGTACGCTGCTTTGCGCAGGTATGTGAATCAGTGTTAAAGCTATGCAGTGAACACAGCCTGATTATGTCTTACCAATGTAGAGCTGGGGCACTGCCATCGGGGGTGCAGTGTTGCAGAATACACTTCACAAGAACCTACCCGCATCATTCATTGCTTCTCTACCAGGTGGAACACAGCTCAGTTACTCAATTATACCCCTCATATCATCACTTGAAGCTCCACTGAGGGAGCAAGTCCGGAACGCATTTGCAAAAAGTGTCTCACTTATCTGGCAGGTCATGATTGGTATATCTGGAGTAGGACTGCTGACGTGTCTGCTTATGCGAGAGGTGGAAATGCGGGAGTCAATGGATGAACAGTGGGGAATACAGCCGGAGGAGAAAGTGGCTTAATGAGAGTTCGCAGGAGAAAGTAGAGTCTCCAGAAAGGGAGTCAGGTGTGAATAGTTGCTGGGCGTGCTCAATCTGTATGTATATACTCTGAGGACTCCTGTCTAAGCTTGCGCGAGGCATTGTGCCTCTTTTGCTGGACGCTCACGGTATACAAGCGGTCACTGAAAGAGAAGCTCATGCGCCTGGGCATTGGAGGCTCCTCAACTTAGCATTTGTTGTACTATTTGAACTCGAACAAATCACATGTTCAAGCTCAGGAGTACAAACGATGTGCGCGATAGGCGACGCTCATCCAGCATACTAACTGCGGCTTCGCCGACGGTACTAGGATGCTGTGTATCGTCACCGCGGCCGCCCTTTTTGCACAATATGTTACATCACCTGTCAGAACCAAGGGCTTCAAATGGTCTTTGTGGAGCTTCTCTGAGATGGGTTAAAGGTCATAGCATTGGTAGTCTGAGAGAGGCGAGGCACAAGCTGATCGCAGATGTAAGTCTAAGTACTGTCGTGCATAGATTAGGCGCGCAACGCTTCGCTCATTGCGCGTCCACTAGTCTCCGCCAGCCTGAAGAATCTCAGAGGCAGACTGCATACCAGGGGATTGTATTCTTCTTACTCATTAATCGCCTGGGACGGGGAGTTATCATCAATGGGGAGGGAAGTATTGGTGTCAATGGAGCTGATTTCTCGCCCGCAGCGGCATCATGCAGGTCTATCGAGCTCACAACTTACTTTGCTCCGTAGATGTGCGAGATGGACTCGTATCAGTCTGAAACACGGTTATGTTTGGAGACGCATGAAGCAGAGAGGAGCCGCGCGAGCTGAGGCTGAGACTCGGGTTCAATACAGAACAGACCACCATCCGCAGTGATCCATCGTAATGTTTCCTCACTACAAATACATTTTATGTTCTTTTAGAATCTTGGAATGCGTCGTTCCCTATACGATTCATTGGCTACTGCATTCGTATCCGATGGTTTCGTAGGAGACATGACCCAGCACATCAATGTGAGCAGGGAAGTCAGGGCCTTGCAAGCAGTGTTGCGTAATGTATTAAGTTACAATAGCAAACGCCGTCGAAAGTAATGCGTGCTCTCAGCAATAAAAGGATACCAGAATGGAACGCCGTTTATTACTCACATTATCAAGTGCTTGAACGATCGAAGAAGATGGACTGGTGCAACGTACGCTTTACACAACAATCAAAATATGCGATGTAACGACCCGCAGGTGACATAACAATACGAGACGTACATACAATCAGCGCGAAGAAGTTTCGAGCTCCGCATTCAAGCGTCTACTTGTACTCGTATCAGCTTGCAACCAGTCCGCAGTTCTCTTCAACATAGCCGTCCTCTCCGGCTCATGCCACGCCAGCGCCACACAATCGTGCGTCGCACTCTCCTCCTCGATATACGTCACCATCCCCTCGCCCATATCTTCCCTCAATCTGTCGCGTAAGAGGAGCATCGGGTCAAGAGTCTGCTCCAGGCCACCCGCAATGATGCATGTCCTTGGCATGCCAGTAAACATGCCAGGAATGTGCTTGCATGAGCGCGATCCGGGAGAAAGGTAGACATTGGTGGTAACAGCTTCCTCCGGGAGAGATCCAGCGAGTGCGCGAAGGGTATACCCGCTCGCTAGGATAGGGTAAACGTAGTCTGTGCTCCAGTTCCTGAACATCGAGTGGCCGGGGCTCAGGTCGCCCGCACGAGTCCAGTCGGCGGTCGGAGAGATGAGAATTATTCCGCCTGCATTATCCAACCTAATCTTGCTGACCTCTGAGAGTGTGTCCCTGTGCTTGTGGAGGTAGTACGCAAGCCCAAATGCAAGCCCCCCACCTGCCGAATCTCCCGCAAGGATAATATTCTCTGGAGCAAAGCCGACATCTTC
Source organism: Fomitopsis palustris (assembly GCA_029783445.1). Lineage (NCBI taxonomy): Eukaryota > Fungi > Basidiomycota > Agaricomycetes > Polyporales > Fomitopsidaceae > Fomitopsis > Fomitopsis palustris. The sequence goes on from JARAOQ010000047.1 coordinate 147,950, forward strand.
GACGAGATAGCGGTAACCCGCGATGGCATCGACCAGACATGCAGGGAATGCGTTTGCAGAAGGAAAAGGTGAAGCGGAAGCGAGTCGATACTCCAGTGCAAAAATACGGCGGCAGGCGGAGAGGTATTTTTGAAAGCCTTCAGCAGTGGTTGCCATGGACGGGTCCGAGGGCGCTCCAGTTCCCATCTGACGTTGGGTCAGTACGCATCAGGGAGCATACTAAGATGTGACAATGGTGCTCACGATGTATGCGCCCCCTAAATCAACTGCATTAAGTATGATACCCTTGTGAATTGCATAATGAAGTCTTACCATGGAAATTATAGATCACCATCTCATCTGGCTCCGCTTTCTGGCCCGCTTCACTTGCCGCCCCAGTTGGGCCGTACCAGAAGCCACCAGTCTTGAGTGCTTCTACTCCGTTTTTGTCGGCCATCTCCTTTACTTCGCCGACGACAAGATCTGGTGCAGGGTCGATCCAGATGAACCTTGTATGTGCTGCCGAATGCTCCATGGCAGGTGCAGTTAATAAGCTGAAGTCGGTCGCAAACATGAAGTCGAGAAGTGCCCTGAACATCTTCACAATGACAATTCGCTTGAGCGACCACGAGCGAGGATGTCGCCAAGCTGGGATGGTACCAGAGCCTATCCAAACAAAGAGTTTTAGGGCGTTGAGGATGACCACCCACGCAGTGTAGATGGACTTTACAGGCTGGCGGCGGTAGGCAAACCACATGGTGGATGGGAAAGGACCTACTCAGGAATTGGTCAGATTATATGCAACCCGTTGATTCCGAGTCCGCCAGATGACTTATTATTCAGCCCAGGAAGAATCACGGTGAGGATCACTGCCATGGGACAGGAGGGGCTTCTAGTCCCATCGGCATCTCAATAGGTGAGTCTCGCCCAGATCTCTTGATGTTCGTTGATAGTGCAGGCAGCAAAACATGTTGCCTGGCGCGAGTCTCATTACGCAATGCGCGCACACTATTTGCCCGAGTTTACCGTCGGGTATGTCCTTGTGTGCGTGTTCTACTGATCGATGCGCTGAGAAAAAGAAAGAAAACTAAGACTTACGTACCTTTTCTTCTTCTCTCGGTTTCTTCGCCGTCGCTACTACGGGTATGCACCAGATGGAGTATGACTTGAATGGCATAGTCTGTGTAGCATTGAATGGAGGTACAGAGGCTCACATGTCTCCCTACTCCGATAACCGAATTTAATTGCGGCCCATCCCTGCTCAACGCTGTAACTCGCATTTGTGCGAGCTGCGAAGCGTACATATAGCAAGATCTAAGAGTGTGATGGTGTTATGTGCTAGGCTGACTCACAGGCGACAGGACGGAGTTCTTCAACTTCCCTTCCGCGAGACTGGTACCACTGTAGTATGTGATGCAACATGTGAGTAAGGTAGGATACTATGGTATGAATGAGAGACTCCGAGACCCTCAGTAGGGACTGAGGGATGATGTACGCGCGTGCCCGCGACGTAAGTGACCATTGATCTACCGTATATGGAAACTGTATACTCTAGTCATATGCGTCGTAAACTATGTTTATATGTCTTAACAGTGAAGCCGATGCATGAAGCAGCATGACAAGGTAGTGTGGTTCAAAGGAGCTTATCTTATTGAGCTTCTTCACGAGCGTCATCAGAGGGAACCTCTCTACATATTGAGATACAGATTCATCTAGTTAAATATCTAAGGCGTCACTGTTGGCAACTACGTCTTTCCATGTCTTCCCAATATCATTGAGGTATATCCACGACATGTCGCTTCCGTCTTCTTTGAAGACCTTGGCCTTGACACGTTCATCATAAGACGGTTCTTTACCCAACCCGCTCTCTCTTAGTCTCCGCTGCTCTGCTCCTTCGGCTAGGTGCTTATACATCCTCGCATAGTAAGGAAGCCGCACCCGATTAAACAAGCTCAAAGCGCGGCGAGTGTTGTTGTTGCAGTGCTTCAGTGATTGGGCCAGTACCCAGCCATCCTCGATTGCAAAACCTGCGCCAGAACCGAATGCACCTGATAATGCGTGGGATGCGTCTCCCACAAGGACGACTTTGTTGTCCCAAGCAGTTAGATCAGACAATTCTGGTCCAGCGAAGGCGGCAAACTCGCGCCAATCGCCCTCCTTCACCTGGCCCATGACCTCCTGAATCTGCGGGAGGTATTCCTACAGTGGGGTTAGCGCGTGTCGTGCGTCCCAAGAAGCCAGGCTACCTCGAAGTGGGACAGTACGTAAGCGCTGCCAGCAGGGACGCCCCAGCTAACCTTATCAGCACTGTGGGTCGCAGGGTCTTGCCAACTCCGTGCTGCGATCTCCCCAAAACCTTCCCCTACAGGCGATAGCCAGACGTGCGTTGTCGGACCATGCCACCATGCTGTCTCTGCAAAACGTGGGTCCAGCTTCACAACGTCGCCCCAGGGCAGGAGGGCTCGCCAGATTGTAGTGCCCGTAAATTTGACTTCATAGTCCGGCCAAGCCGTGTCGCGCACTACCTTCGAACAGTCAACAATCAGGACGTAGCCCATGAAGTAACGCTTACTGAGCGGATCCCATCTGCACCCACGACTAGGTCCGCTATCACGGACGTGCCGTCCTTGAACTGTAGTTCTACTCCATCGCTCCCTTTATCGACCATGTGTACAAGCTTCTTCGACAGCTGAATGACACCCGGAGGGACGTGTGCGAGAAGCGCCGACTGCAATTTCGTTCTCTGGGTGCGGATCTGTGGGTGCTTCACATTGAGGTCTCTCGGCTGCCTAGACAGTTCTTCTCCGGTCTTTCCGTTGCTTTGTTGTTTCGTCAAACGGCGGAATCGAAACACTGGGCAGGAAACTCACAACTGCAAATGGGCTCGTATCACATGTCCACTCGTAAGCGTGTTCGCTACACCTAGTAGCTCGAGCACGTTCCAGGTGTTCTGCCCAATGCTGATACCAGCTCCGACTTCTCGCAGGATTGTCGCTTGCTCGTAGATCTTCACATCAACATTTGGGATCTTCGACAGAGCGATTGCTGCGGCAAGCCCACCCGGCCCTCCACCAACAACTGCGACCTTGAGAATCGGAGTCAGCGTGTCAACGGTCATGTGGAAGTGTGATGAGCGGAACCTAGCAGTAGCAGTGCAGCAGAAATCCATGAGATGATATATCTAGAAGGATAATGCGTCAGACTCGCCGCCGATGACGTGCGAGGAATCGGCACCTTCTCAATATCTGTGCACTTAGCCCAATCATTGTTCTACTCCAGATTTAACAATAACAGTGAACACCAAATATGATCTTGTTATTGTGTGACACGTTCAAGTATGCGGTGCTGCAGACTGGAGATATCTGCGCGTACCCCTACTGGCATACAAATTCAAAGTGAAGGCGGACGATTGCGGGCACGATGGCGTCATGCGGTCTCAAATACGGTGATGCATGAGCGTTTAGTAACGCAGCCGGCGATCCTTCCCGCAATGGGCGCTTCCTGCGGGCTGAGGGCTCTATATGGTAGATCGCTGACCACGCACCCGCTCAAATTTGACTGCACAGATATGACGAGGTCATATGTGCAGAAATAAACAGAAAACAGAAACTCTTACCATCTGGCTTTGCACCAGCTAATATGTGCTGATCAGGTGCCATGGGTGGCTGCTTCAGATGCGCCGACACCCAGTTCTGCTGCAATGCGTGTCAATTGCGTCAGTTCCTCAAGTCAGTGTCAAATAACCTACGTTGAACATATTTCATGCATACAAGGGACGGGATATGCGCGTGCGTCCGAAGCCCTGCAAGGAGTTGTATATTAGAGCATCCGAAGGAGGCTAACAAGGTCGACACCAACCGTGAAGATGCCTAAAGCGAGATACACTTCCGTAGTGTTGAAGCGCTCGGATCTGCACAACACTGATAAAAACAGCTTCTGCACCTGAAAAACTTCACCATAGAAGATGATTCTAGAGCATGCTACAGATGCCTCACTTGATACGTGATTCTGGTCTAGATTACGTTGCGGACGAAGAAGGCAGCTTCAGAGTATATGGTTCAAGAATTACCCGGGTAAGCTTCCACTATACATCATACCATGAGGCATGAGGAGCTCACAGCGGTCCTATCTGCAGCGGTCCGGCCTGCAGCGACATAACAGCATCAGTTCTGGGTACGCCTGATAGTGGCTTTGACGCGCCATTAGACAGGTTGTGATCTGTCCATGAGAGTATGGCAGAGTAGCTTATGAAGTCTTACTCACTTCTTTCACCTGTGCAATCACACTCAGATCCAAGGCGGCCGTTAGGAAAGAACGTAACTGTTCTGAGGCTGGTACACTACGTGCACCGCTGTGATGTCGTTGGTACGATGGCAAAGTACGTCAGTGCTCACGCAGATCCATAACATGCTGAACACACGTAGCTGAAGACACGCTCTCGTTCAACGAGTGAACGCCGTCACCTACAGTCGATAGCTCTTAGCGATGCACTGTCCGTGAAAAATACATAGGCCGCCCGGGGTGATCAATATACAGTCCGAGTATGGAGGGAAGTTGGTCCAGAGTGCACTGCATATGCGATCTGCACATAAGGAAGATACCTCAGGCTTTCATCAAGTGTAGGCCTCCCTATCAGCATTGAAGATGAAGCCCTTAGCCAACAGGAGTGTGCGCGCGAAAACATCATGTGCGTCTGGCGAGTTGGTTTGCCTGCGATCACGTAAGCTATGCTCCGATTGCACCCGCCGCCGAGGCCTGTGCCGCTTCATTCGGCTTCATTCATGTTGTGCCGGTGCGCACTCAGCGTATCACAAGTCTACTGCCAATCAACATGGTGTGCATGTGCTTAGCGTCGGAAACGTCTTCGGGAAGCTCTCGCCCAAGAAATCTAGAGGCACATCAGTATAATGTTACCTACAGACTTCCCTCATTAGGTACATTCAGTCTCGTTATACACATCGACTGAGGACTTCACTCTTTATCTTCAACATTCACCCCCTGTCGCGTCTTGATTGCGTCTTGAGAAAACCTTTGAGGCGTCTGGCCCTGAATCAACGCCCTGGCCCATTCTATCATTGAGACAGTTAGCGCTGAAGTTGCAGCGCTGTAGCCTGATTTTCAATGCAGTTTTCATGAGGTAGATGATGCAGGCAATTGATGCGCTGCTAGTATGAGGGCTGATGCTACGTTTGACGCTTCTGGATCGGACAATAGCTACCGGCAAGTCTCACAAAGAGAAAGTGAATTGCGGTCTAGCGCGACATCACGCTTCGACACTAGTAAGACGGTTGTTCTGACATTGAGTCCAGAAATCAACTTATAGTTCAGCGCATCGGAAGCTGTTGCATATGAGCTGAAAGCGATGTGCATCTTTTGAGGTCAAAGATCTTCTGCTACGTGGTTGCCCCTGCACCATACTGAACCCTTTACTGGCGGCTCGCACTAAGCGTCTCAGCGAGGTCATGATATATAGTACAGCTGAGCGCACCCACTGTTATTTCGTACACCTAACATTCTGTATCACCACTCATTATTCCTTGATATGATCGAAAGAGCTTCGGACCACTACTTCTATATACCAGACACTATGGCCGACTGGCCTTGGCAGAGGAAGATTAATCCTTACTATGAGGAGGCGAAGGAAGCATCGACTGTATGGTTGAAGGCAATGAAGCCTTTTAGCGAGGAGTCACAGCATGCATTCAATAAATGTAACAATGGTGAGTGCGAACTGTGACTTCGGACAATAGGCGACCAAGGTGCTGACAACCAGGATTTTAGGCCTTCTTGCAGCACTTGCATGGCCTTACGCTCCACCGAGTCAGTTCAACATTCTGGATTTTCGGATTGTGCATCTCATACTTTTCTTGCAGAGATCCTCCGCGTCGGATGCGATATGTTGAACCTCCTGTTCGTCATTGATGAGTATACCGATGTACAGCCGGCAAATGAGGTCAAGAGGACCACGGGCATTGTCCTTGATGCTCTTTCCAACCCCGAGAAAGCAAGACCGGTGTGTGAGATAGCCTTGGGAGAGCTCTCCAGACAGTGAGTTCTGCGAGAATTTTACACGCACCTTTAGTGTTTAACGCCGTGGATGTAGATTTTGGACCCTGACAACGCAGACGTCTAGTCTAACCTCGCAGACGCAATTATTTTGCGCATTCAAGGATTATCTTACCTCCGTGGTGGCGGAAGCCGTTGATCATGACAATCAGAATGTTCGAACTGTTGAGCAATATTTCGAGACCCGCAGGGAAAATATCGGCGCTCGGCCAGGATGCATGATGTCTATTCTGGGTTTGAGCCTCCCAGATGAGGTATTGTACCATCCCGAAGTGGTCGGGCTCGGGTACAACGCTGCAGATATTCTCATTATAGACAATGTGGGGTCACATGCATCATTGGTTAGCAGGCACTAAACGTCACCGCATAGGATCTTGCATCCTATAACAGGGAGCAAGCGACCAGCAACGACAACAATAATATTCTCACCGTCGTCATGCATCACTATGGACTTACTCTAGACCAAGCAGTAGAGTGGGCGGCCGAACATCACTCCGAAAAGAAAGCCTGTTTCTTGGATGGCCTTGATCGGCTTCCGTCATTTGGCGAGGAAGTCAATTATCTTCTCATGCAGTACGTCAACGGTATCGCTATGTGGCCACGAGCCAACGGTTGCTGGAGCTTCGAGGGCAGCAGATATTTCGGCGATAAAGGCATGGAAATACAGAAGACACGTCGTGTTCCACTACTCCCGAGGATCGCTCGTGACGATCAGTCTGTACGCAACAATAATGTCTCTGTCATCCTAGTAAAGCTGTAGGCGGTCATAGATACTCATCAACTAGCACAATTGGATCCATGCAGTCGATATGTTCTTCCCTGCGGCTATATCTCTGAAACATGTGGCTCTCAACATGGTACGTACCTGCTGAAGTGGCCGAGAGTACGACATTGTGGATCATGAACTTTTGTGCAATACATACATCATTTGAATTCCACTGGTATTGGATGAGTCCGTATATCTCTGGTGCACAGTGGACTAGTGGAGCTCACAGCCGAGGAGGAGATAGGCGATCAAAACACCCACATGTGCTCATGTGGCACATGTCAAGTCCGCGCCAGCATAGTAGAGGAAGGCTTCATGCCATGATGTTGCAGATGCAGGGAGGTTCCGAAGCACGCACTACTGCGGGCCCAAAGATCTCATGAGACCGAACCAGTCAGCGGCAGCATGCGATAAATTGAACCAGCGTAGTCACAGTTGAGTCTCAAAACAGAGCACAATTACACACCCCACTCACGAATTCCCCCGTTCTCAGGACAATGAGCTAACAATTCAACGCGCCTCTAACAGACGTCTCTACATTACTGATGCCGCGGTAGCCCACCTCATTGAGGTTACAGATACTAGGTAGTACCCTGAGACATTGGGCTGTCTGACTGGGGATCGAACCTAGAAGTTGCTTTCCTAATTGCCAGGAGGAGAGGAAGAGGAGTAGCTAACTCCGCGGCGGCGGACATCGCCGCAAGGCAAATAACTGCACATAACATTGCCACATTCAGAGGTCGGCGTATACCGGGGCCTGAGTTTACTGCTTGCCGATTACGGCGGCTGCATTCAATGTGTGCCTCGCACAGTATATAGGAGAATTCCCAGACACTACGTTATCAGCTACCACCTTCTGCACACTGTTTCTTGCCTCTTTCAACGGGGGAGAGTACTCTGATGGCTCCTGTCCGCAACTCCTGCGTCCTGTTCAACGACATCCCTCCCCCCAATGCATACCCCGACCCTGGCAAAACGACCGTTTACAGTGACTCTGAGACAATAGATTTGGAAGCTGCTCCCCTAAATGGTGGATTCCTTGTCAAGACTATTGCATTGAGTATCGACCCGTACCTCCGTGGTAGAATGCGAGACCCAGGAACCAAAGACCATTTTGTAAGCACCGAGAGTCTTGCATATTGGATGGTTACCACAACCTACATTATCCGCCTAGCCTCCCTTTATAGTTGGAAGCACGTAAGCGTGTCCAATAATGTATGTACTGGGTTTAATGATCTGTCTCAGGATTGCAAACTTCGCAGTCGGTCTCGTCCTCCGCTCGGAGCATCCTGCTACAAAAGCAGGAGATCATATCTATGCGTTCCTCCCATTTCAAGAATACGTTGTCGTCAAAGATATTGCTCAAATTCGCGCTGATGTCTTTCGAGTTCTTGAACCACTGGACGATTTACCATGGAGTGCATACGTCGGAATATGTGGCATGGCAGGTACGTATCTCAGACTGTATACGCGACGGCTGCATTCCTTTTGGCACGACTGCGTATTTCCTGAACATATTATTGCTTGATTTAAACATCAAATTGCTGGATCCATAACCCTTTCCAGGTCTCGCTTCTGCAATGAGTGCAGTTTGTTGACCAGTACTATCTTGCACGTGTGAATGTGCTCGTCTTGGCTAAATACAAACTCAGTCCTGATGAAATCCTCATATTCCCTCTGTTACCATATCAATGTTGTGTCGCGGCTTTCTACGCGTCTTGAGAATGATTATAGTCGTGTCGATGCCGGCGATTGCTGACGTTGAACCATGTATAGGTGCAACAGCCCATCACGGCTGGCTTGAGTCTGCTGATCCCAAGCCTGGAGAAACGGCCTTCATAACTTCTGCATCTGGTGGTGTGGGCGGGTATGTATACAGCAACCGTTTTGGCGTCCCAGAGTACCCAACACACTTGACAGAACTGTGGTACAGATTGCAAAGGAAGCGGGTCTCAAGGTCATAGCGAGCGTCGGTTCAGAAGAGAAGGCAGCATACGTGAGATCCCTCGGTGCAGATGTGGTATTTAACTATAAGACCGAGGATACCAGTGCTGTCCTAGAGCGCGAGGGGGGAATTGACATGTATGTGTGCTCGCATACATCTATGTTATTTCTCAACGTTGTACCACACAGATTCTGGGACAACGTTGGCGGAAAAACTTTGGAAGCGGCTCTCGGGGCGGCCCACCGCCACGCACGGTTCATTGTGCGTTGCCGTTTTGTTGAGATGAACACAAAGAGCACTGAGTTCTCTGGGACTTTTGAAGGAATGCGGCATGATGAGCATTTACACCAGCGAGCCATATTGCCCCAAGAACCTTTCACAAATTATATACCAACAGCTGAAAGTGTACGGGTTTGTGGTTGGAAGTCTGTATCATAAGGTACGCAATAAGTGACATGCGCAGAGAAAGTCCAACATAGACTGACTCGTTGTTCGACGATGTCGATATTTCAACGCTTCAACGTTTCGAAAATATACACAAGTATCGTGAGCGCTTTTATCAAGAGATGCCCGCCAAGGTGGCTTCAGGCAAGCTGAAGTACCTTGAAGATCGTTCGTATGGTCTCGAGTCTGTGGGCGAGGCAATCTTGGCCGTACAGAATGGAACAAACTACGGGAAGAAAGTTGTAATCGTTGCTCAGGATACATGAGAGAAAACTATGTACCAACTAGGGAGAACGAATGGCGTTTTGATATTGAATATGGGAGGCAATCATAAATTTTTGCGAGTCCGCTTCACACCACAACTTCTTGTAGCTCGATATGACGATATTCTGGCCATGCCTTCATAAAGTCCAGTGCAGCATTCTTGGTTGGACTTTATGTCATTGGATGTAATGCGTGCGACATTGTGAATTGTCTCAGAAAATTATCTAGACAGGGCGACAACAGTCAGCACACATAACCTCACTGCCACTCAAAGAGGGATTGGATATCTTTACGTTTGCGTGGAATAACTGCAGTTGTGTGCCCTAATCCATTCCGCATGGGTATATAGTCCATGGTGTCTCCGGATCTACTAAGGGCTGCTATCGACGTCAGAAAAAGCTATGTACATTGCTTGTTGCTCTACCATATACAAAATATCAAGTAACAAAGCGAAGGTAAAAATCGGTATGCAATTAAGAGTTGTCAGAAGAATGAGCAGTAATCCACTTCTCCTGCAGCTGCTCTAAATCAATCAGCGTGAGATCAGCGAGTAGGCGAAGTTGGGATATCTTCAAGCCTGGCTCTAGTGCATGCGACAGAGACGCTGCTGATAAAGAGTCGAGGCCATAAGACGTAAGGGGGACGTTGTTTGAAAACTCGGCAGGGTCGATATCTAGTACTGAGCAGACCACATCCTTCAGCGTGCGCTTGCTACTTGTTTCGTTGGCACTGGGCTTGGGTGAGTCATTCTCAGGCTCCACGACAAGATGGCTGTACAGTGGAGATGGCCCAAAAGTACTCTGGATCTTGTACCAATCGAGGCCGGGAATATATTGCCATATCGGACCGTCACGAAGTTTGAGCAAAGCGTCCCCGATGCTTTCACAGAGCTCTAAAACAATTCATCATGCTAGATCAGCAAAGCATAGCTAGAGAGAGATTTCACTTCACTCACCTTCGCAAGTCATTCCCCAAGACGCTAGGTGCCTATAGCGCGCCCAACGTATGGAGTCAGTAGCGGCCAAAGACAAGAACGTCGCTGTGTCGGCTATCAAGGGAGGTACAACAGTAACCGCATTTCTATGCCGCTGTGCTAGCGCTGCTAGGCTAGTGTTGGCCCTATTAAATGATTAGTATACCCGCTGACAGGTTATAGTTGATATCACCTACGCAGCGTAGTTTGTTTGCCCCGCGTTTCCGAGCAAGCCGGCAACGGATGAGAATATGAGTAGAAAGTCAAGCGAGTCAATATCTAACGCTTCTTCCAGAGCATAGAAGGTTCCGGTTTTTGCTACGAAAGGCTCTTCGTAGGTCTCCTGTGTCTGCTGAGCAAAGGATCGGTCACTCAACGCAGCCGTCATGATCATACAGCCGCCCAAAGGTTTTCCTATGGTCGCAATGAGCTGCCTGGTCTGTTCAGCGGAAGAAGCATCCACAGCCTCGATGCGCAATGTCAGATCGTCCAAGGCGCTGAGGTACCGTAGGACGCGAAGAGCGGTCCACTCAGCCCTGCGAATAAGACCAGCTGTCCCAGACCTGGAAGTAAGAATGATTTCCCGTGCACCGCTCTGCGAGAGTGACTATAAGAGTGCATATCTGACATAGAGGGAACTGCTCCCCATACCTGATACATCCAGTATGCCACATATACCCCGATTCCACCCATGCCCCCGAACAAGACGTATGATTTTTCCTTATCGAATAACGCACCCATGGCAGAGCAAGCCTCCGGAATCGGCTCGGGGTTTTTCTCAATCAGTAGCTGGTACGGAGCAGTGAAAACTGTATCTCCAGGTTCTGTACCGAGGTATGTAAGTTTGAGAGCGTCGCCAATAAGCCAGGGGTCTTCGGACAAGATCCGTTGTATCTTGTTCATGGGCTCCGCCCACTCGAATAGAGTCTCGGAGCGCGTCCAACTAGCCACGCAATTGAGGCTGCTCTTCTGGAACACCCCGCAGCCCGAAATGATGAATCTAGGTTTACGATGCAAAGCCTTCTTAATCTCTGATATGGTGGCATCCGATGGGAGGCGTAAAACGTTCAATCCGAGAGCATCGTATACTTGGCAGATGCTTCGCCCCATGTGCATATCGGTATCTGTGACTAGGATCTGAGCGCCTCCATCAAGTCGCAACGGGTTGCAGATCCTAGGTATCCCAACAGCAAGTACCGCGATAATACCTGGAAGTGCATGATGTCCCATCTTGTATTCCGATGTTTTTGGTAGCTCCAGCAGGCTATCGCGGTGAGCGACGACATAGTTTGAGAGGATAGAGCCGTGAGTAATGCCAATGTAAATGTTGGATGAGCCGTCCACACGTCCAACGAAGGTTCTGTAGGAAGAGATGTCGGAGGACAGGTGTGTTATGCTGACCATCGCATGAGACGGCGGGACAGAAGGAATGACAACCTGAGATAGTATGTTCTTCTGGTAGGTCCAAGGAGATTGTGCATGGAAGGCCATGCTGCTGCGCGGTGGAGATGATAAATCAACTCGGCTAGCATGAATCGATCCGTCTGCGTCCACAAGCATCTCTGGCTCCGCTAAAGGATGGATACACAGCTGTTGGGCTAAAGTTTCACACTCCTGCTTGCTTGCCACAGAGGAGAAGACCACGCAGTAAATTGACCACCGTCGGTACTCCTTGCGAAGAGACCTGCAGAAACCAGGGAGCGCGTGACCATCAGGCCCATGGAATGCCACAATGCAGAGAACAGCGTCGGTTGAGCGATCTAACGAGCAGATTGTTTTCTGAATGACCATCTCTTGTCCTCTGCAATACCAAAGGACACTCGGCTTTTGGACCGCATCCTATCATTTTTCTAGTTATAAGCTGGAGCCCAATATAAAGGAATCACGAGTGTTCATACCATCTCTTCTGCAGGGACACTGTCCGTGCGGTGGGAGTAGTTCTCGGCCAGCTCAACAGGGGATATATCCAGTCTATGAGATCCAAGTTCGTATCGCCTTTCAACAATTAGAGAGGGTTTTCCATGGGCATCCACCTCGATAGACTTGATTGAACAAAGGGGAATCCCGCAATGATCCGTTATTGTACAATCATATGTGAGCGCCTCTATTGCAGCATTGGTCAACATCCATTCTTCGGTAGACGATCCGCTCAAGACTCACCGGGTGTCCATTTTATCAACCTTCCATAACCGAAGAGCCTTTTTGGTATCCCTCGCTTGAGTGCTCTGTGTATGGACAGAGTCTCCAGCCGTGATGGCAAGTAGTAGCGTCCATGAGCTATGGCGCCCGTAAGCAATGGGTGTACCATGACCTGCAGTGCGGCGTCCAACAGTGCCGGAGGTAGAATGTAGTCCTCGATGCTGGAAGGAAAAGGTTCCTTGTGTTTTGAAAAAATATTTGTAGAGAGAAGAATTATACTCACTTGTCCAGATCGTTGTCTGCCCCACGAATCTCCACTAGGTATTCCTCTGAGCCTGACGCCATCCCATGATAGCATGACAGGAGCCTTCTGTATGTTGGACCATACTGTGCAAACAGGTCTAGCTGGTCATAGAAGCCCTTCATTTCCCATTTATTCAGGCGCTGACGTATTTGCTCCAGTGGGATCTGAGCACCATCTGTTGCAGCGTCCACAGAGAGATGCCCAGATGCATGTATTCTGTTATACTAATAATAAACGTTGGCGGATTTGTACGAAGGGTATAAGGCTTCAACTTACCGAGGGGGGCCATGCAGAATGAAAGTCGGTACAATGAGCGCTTCCAACACTCCATCGTGTCCCATCCAGGTTGATGTCGATAGGGGTTGGACGCTCTGCAGAGAGGGACAGAATGGAGTGAAAATGAACATTCCACAGCGTTGTCGCCCCAAATTCTAGGGCCTGCAGGGTACGTGTCAGAAAACACCTGTCACATATTAACGTTGTGTATGTACCATCTCTATGAAACCAGACGCGGGCATGATAGGCTCGTTCTTGATGATATGGTCCGCCAAACCAGAGTGAGTCTGAGCAGAAACACGTAGCTGAGGATAGTTCAGTGGCCCGTTCCGCACCTGCCGCTGGCGCGTTATCTCGAAAGTTGGCGCGGTGAATGTGATTTTCTTTCGTGCGAAAGGAAATGGAGGTATTCGCATTTCGTCCGACTGAGCAGATCCATATAAAGCATTCATGTCAATACTGGGGTAGCCTGCGCTTGTCAGCCGGCCAACAAAATCCATGAACGTCACGACATCGCCAGCAGGGGTCGCTGTCCTGGAACGTTTGAGAGGGCTGATCACCGTAGAGCTGGAGCCAATGACAGATGCTATGTATCCTGAGAGCACGGGATGGGGGCCTAGTTCAATGAACGTTGCTTGGGTGTAACGATCATGTATGGACTGAATGGCCTGGCTGAACTTCACTGGTCCAATAGTGTTGTCCCAGAAATACTGGGCATCAAAGGAGCCTTGCAAAATATTACCGGTTAGAGTGCTGTATACCTCAACTTGGGCAGCGCCGACGTGGTACCTCTTGAAGACATTCCCCACTTGCTCTTCGTACTTGGCTTGGCAAAGACGCATGAATGATGAGTGCACCGGTATGCGCGTCCGCAGTAGTGTTGCAAGAATGCCAGCCGACTTAGCTCGGGCTACTGCAGCACAGACGTGCGCCTCAGATCCAGAGAGCGTAACGGCGTTGGGAGCGTTGTAACATCCAATCTCGAGGATACCTGCACCGAGTTCCGCCATCACAGTCGATATGATCTCCTCAGTAAGTGAAGCAGAGCACGCCAACGCAGCCATGGCTCCTCCGTGGGCTTCGAGGGCTTGCATGGAGGTACCTCTGGCGATAGAGAGCTCGATGGCCATAGCCTTTGAACTAGCACCAGATGCATATACGGCAGAAGTCTCACCCGCTGAGTGTCCAACTATGATGTCCGGTTTTATGCCTATTGCTGCCAAGGTATCAATCAGGGATATTTGCAGGATGGTAAGAGCAGGTAGAGTGACGGAGATGGGCCAAATGTCTCCCAGAGTGTCAAGCGAGTCTGAGTCGCCAAAGAGACCGACGTCAACAATGAGCGACTTGCCGGTAACAGCTGTGTAGACTCTATCGAGCTCGACAACGGTGTCGTGGAAGGGAATGCATGTCTTAAACAGTTCTCGTCCCACTGCAAAGCAAATGAGCACTTCTATTTCGGCGTGAATACAGCTGCGTCCACTGCTCACTGTTCCAATATTGCGGTCCTTGGCCCGAGAACACGAAGACTATTTTTGGCGGCATTGTTGGGGAAAGCACAGGGTCTGAAAAGCGCATCGAGCGTCCTTCCAAAACGACACTATATGACTTCCAGAGCATTGAACGTGCACGTCGTCCCATAGCTCGTCCAATGTGCTTGATATCGTGCTGGTCAATAGCGGTCTTGAGTGACTCCCCAACCGCGGAAGCTGACCGGGGAGATAGGCCACCTGCCATCAAGAGGAGCGGGAATGATCCGGCAATTGGCTGCATCCATATACTTGGCACCGCGTCATCACTACATCGGTAGGCTTCAACGACGCAATGGCCATTCGCTCCTCCAATGCCGTAGCTCGTCATAGCGATGAGCGCGCGCCCAGACGGTGAACATATCTGTAGCTTCTCGGGAGACAGTGGAGCTCGCATGTTGTACTCTCTCCATCTTATTGCAGGATTAGGTACGGAGAGATTGACGGTAGGGAATATGACGTTGTGGTTGATGGTGTGGCACACTTTACACAAGGAGAGCAGAAAGGAGGTTATCTCGGTGTGGCTGTCACTGGAATGAGTAAATGTGTATTCGCGTAGAGCAATACACGCACCCCATATTACCCTTGACACTCCCGATAAGCAGCTCAGAGTCGGTTCTGAACATTTCGCCAACCCAGTTTGCCTCAGTAGGGTCCCCAGACGCCGTTCCTGAATGATAGCATAGGCATCAATGTGGGAGCCTTTGTAATAGAGAGCAATATACCTGTTGCATGTAGCTCAACGTAGTCGACCTCACTTGGCGACTTCCGGGCCTGAGAGAATGCACGCAGCATGGCATCCTTCTGTGACGAAGCTACCGGCGCGTTCACTGGTGCGAGCGAGCCAGAGGAGTTGACCCCAGTACCGAGTATCTGAACCCGCTCAATGACGCACAGAAAACAGGGTTTATATTGCTCACCGTCGCATATATCTTATCTCTGTCTCTGATAGCTGCGTCTAGAGGTTTGAGTACAACTGAGACGACTGCCTCCCCTCGTCCAAATCTGCATATTCTATCTCGTCAGGAATCGATAGTATGATGAAACATGGATACAACGCCTCACCCATTGGCAGAAGCGTCGAATGGTTTGCACTTCCCATCTGGAGACAGAACGCCTCCTTGGCTGTAAACAAGCCACTCGGCAAATCTGCACGGCATATATTGAGATCACGTCAGCATTCGAGCTGTTCGTTGCAAGTGACAGCACTGACCTATGGTTTATTTGGCATCCGCCAACAACCGCTGCTTCACAATCACCGTTGCGCAAGGCCTGGACAGCAAGATGAGTGGCGTACAGCGTTGAGCTACATGCAGTGTCGACCGGAACGCTGGGCCCGCGGAGATCCAGATGATACGATACACGATTTGCCACCATACAGGGTCCGCTGGAGAACGCGCCACGAGCTTCAACGTCGTCCTATTCATACCAATGTGAGCGCTCTCTCCGTAATATGTGGGGTAGGAAATCACATGTCCTGATATTGAAAACATGTCGTGTGCCACAGCCGACATGTAAGCACCAATGTTGGCCCCTCTGTAGTGAATACCCGAGTCGAGCAGAGCCAGAAATGTGGTTTCAATCAATTTTCGAGTGCCGACACTCATGGAACGAGCATCCTTGCTCGTTATGCCGAATTCGACGGGGTCAAAGAGGTCAATTCCCTTCAGGAAGGTGCCAGTATCTGTCACCACCTGCCCTAACGAAGGGCCTTTCAGTCTGGAGAAATATCAGCATGAGATAAGCTAGCAAAGGTACTACTAGGTCCTACGTGTGTATGTTGAAGCGTTCCATTGGTATTTTCTCGTATGCCTCCCGTCCTTGAAGTAGAAAGTCGTAAAACGAAGTGTAGTCCAAGTTTGACTGGCTCAGGCTGCCGCTCGGCAGCTCCGCTGCAATTCCCACCTGCGAGAAGTTGAACAACCACACAGCTCTGAGATGCACCTACTGGAAAACTCACAATAGCAATGGGCGCAGCAGCGTTCACTTGTTCCTCGCAATCTTCCTTTGCGACGCTCATGGTGAAAGTCGAAACTGTCGAACCGTAGAGGATGTGAAATGGGTGCAAGTTGTTGTATCAACGCGCAAGGGATAACGGACGAGGGACACACCTCTTGTGCCGAACTGCATTCAGCGTCCCATTGGACAGGGCTTCCCGTGAGGAGCACTCGTGAGAGAATTATTTGGTGAAATGGGGCCGATAGTGATAGATGAACAGGATCCCGTGTCTATAACCGTCCGTTCATGCTACCGCGCATAGAATACCGCGCTCCGAAATCGAAGCTTTGTGTTACCATGAGCAAAAGGGCCGCTGATTGTGGTTTCCTTCTCCGAGAGTAGCTACTATGATGCAAATTTAGTTCACGGTGACGCGGCCCTTGCTAGTCCAAAACTTCCGTTGGGGAACTACGTGGTAATCAGACTTGTATCAGTGGACACTGCAGCCCACGATACGCTTTGACTCCTGGATGATACACTGGCACGATGCATCAACCGATATTGGGCGAGTTGATTGAGACTGTTGTTACACGAAAGAATCACAACTCTGTGGCATTGTTGCCTTCCGTTGAAGAGCGGTTGGCAAGACCACTGGCGCTATCCCATTGAACGTCCGAAGAGGCATTCGTCTGTAACATTGGATCGGAGTCAGCATGAACCGATGACGGTATTGGGAATCCGTGGGGAACTCTGATGCTCTGATACTGAGCTCAATTGCGAACGTGAGTCAACACATACGTGCCGTCGAAGGTTGTGCCTTGCGTGATTGCACTCACGCGGGGTGATCAAAGGATGTTGCATTACTTAGAGAAGACTGACAATCGGTGAGAGCTCGTTGTGCGGCCCACGGCCCCTTTGTTTCCGATGCCAAGACGTACTTAACGTTATTGTAGGATGCTTTCCCTTGGCCGCTACCGCAGAAAGATCGCTCAACTACTATGCCCATGTTATGTGTGCCCTTTGAGTGCTCGAGCATCATTGAGTCGAAGGCGCCCATTATTTGCGTGCAGTGGTGAGTTCGGATGGGTAGCGGCAATCAAGTCTGCGCAGCAGTGTCGTGGCACCACTCAATCATCGGAACTTTGACCCACATTGACCTGAGCTACAGAAGGTAGCACGTTCTCTGTATATTGTATCAGTTCGATGTACGGAAAGTTTTGATAGGGTCCAGCGGACTGACCAACAAGGATCGCTACGGCTGTACCGGCAGCGAAGACGTGATGATAGGAGACAAAGTATCTTGACATTTCTCAGGTGCATGGCACACGATGCTGGGAGAGTGATACCGATGAGCAGCATTGAGGCATGAGGATCGTGTCCGTATCAAACAGCTGCAGCGCGGCACGCCCGCTTCAGAAGAGTGCCCATTTTAGGCGCGCGTTGTGACGTGGACGCCGCCCAGGCCACCGCTCGACCTCCAGCCGGACTCAGCAAGTCAGGGCACACCTTCTCTCGAGAGTGATCAACAGTCCGGTGAACGACAATGTGTCAAGCTTGACCATTGTGGCGTAGTACAAGAGCTTTGCCGTGGACTTTCAAGGATGCATTGACGAAATCTGCAGAGGCTATGCTGTCAATTCATGCCAACGTGAGAGCTAAACTTACGAAGCTCATACTTTGTATTCAAGTTGGCTGTCCAGATAAGAACAACGTGCATGTTGAGCGTCCCCAGTCATTCGCATTCGATACTGCCGTATACCTCTTTGTTCGGCTGCACTACTTCCACTGTCACACTTTCGCCTCGCACTAGTGAGCCACTGAATCATTCATGACCGGGGAACTAGACCTCATGTACGCATTTCTGCCTGTGCACTATCTCTCAGCTAACTGGTAGCACCCCTCTCAGAGTTGGACCTCAGGTTTGCGGGACTACGTTCAAGACAGTACGATGATGCTCACCAGCGTTTTAGCTCATCGGGGCTCTGTTCAACTGGGGGTTGTTAGGGGTACTCAGCGTTCAAGCCTGTATGTGTTACACGTATACATATCTTTCCCCGATGTAACTCAACCGAACCCTTTTGCAGACTTCTACCATGTCTACTTCCCTCGCGATCGAATTGCTTTCAAGCTGATGGGTGCGCTGTGGCCCATTCATGTGGTCTTCTGTCCTGACACTTCACTGCAACAAAGTATATGGGGTCGTAATTGCAGAATGGGTACACACCGGCCTCATAACGTCTGGAGTCCTCACCATTTATTGCTACAACTTCGGCAATCCTCAATCCCCGATTGAAATGCACAATTCGTGGTTCGCGGTTCCGATCATGTGCAGTGCTGTCTCGGTGATTACGCAGTGCTTCTTCGCGTGGCGGATCTACATGTTCTCCAAGTCTCGATGGCTCGCCGGCGGTGTAGTTGCAGTGCGCTCTCTTACGCCTTGCTTTATTGAATCACCACTTACGGATTCGCATCGAAGCTCTCTCTCATTCAAGGTGCATTCGGGATTGCTGCTGGAATCATGGTGTGTAGGATCGCCGTACCTCCCTAACGTGCTTCTAAGTCCATATATTGGATAGATGGAGCCTCTCAAGGTAGCACAGGACATTGCACGCGGAGATATATGGCCCATAATTCTTGTAAGTGTTTAACAACACTTCCGCCCAAAGTTTGCCTCATGTCTTCTTAGGTGTGGATTTCAGGAGCCGGCGCCGTCGACATCATTATCGCAATAATCATGACGTTCTTGGTATGCTTGTATGCTCGTAAACTACGGAAGCCATTCCTGATGGAGTACTTGCGACATCAACCAGCTTTTGAGGAGTAGAACCGGGATCCCCCTTACTGACGTGCTGATCAATCGAATGATACAACTCGTTGTTGAAACTGGAATGTTGACAGGTGAGTGAATTCGAGATTATAGCGCCTGCGCTACTTGCTCATTCAATGCTAGCCACCTGCGCCATAGTCATGTTAGTGCTGGCCAGGGCTCCGCAGGTAAGCCTTCTTCCTATGAGCTGGGACAATCACGCAATGGTTAACACCCGATTCAGACGAGACACACGTTACTCTATGAAGTTCCGTGAGTGATACTTCTACGTATATGTACATGGTCAGGTCGGACTGACAACGATGCCGCACCATCCATTCAGGTCCCTCACAATCACTAAAGTGTACGCGACTTTCTGCGTTCCTCCTCATAGTGCTCATCCTCGCGATCTCAGATACGCAAATACGCTCCTCACCAATCTCAACAGTCGGGCGCGCATACAGAAAGACAGTCCAAAGGTGCACATCTCTTTAGGCACACTGGAGCACACCGGTGCATCCCAGAGCTCGGGGCCGACGGCGGTCAACATGGGGGCGAGTGATGCTTACGAACTGCCATCCCTCCATGACAAGACATACGAGTTCAACCAATCAATTGCTAGTATGCCGTGACGCGTGGATTACCGTCCGTCTATCATGAGCAATGGAGAGTGTCTTTGCGGTGCCCACCTGGCTTGCTACTGTACGACAGGTGCTTGAATAACCTCGATATTCAACCTACCCTAGTTTACACCGTAATATGTTGTTTGTAGCACCAAATGCAATAACATCAGGACGATAGCTTGGAATGCGGCGATACCGAACACTGAGTATATGTGAAGTCAATTGGGGAGTCTTCTCACTTTGCTCCAGCACAGCGAAGATCCGGAGCGTAGGATAAGGTTGCTTCCGTCCGATCAGAGCCGGAGGGATGAGTTCTAGGAATGGAAAAGAGTTCACATCGATGGCGTGCTCGTGGTTATTTGCCCAGTTCGGTTTTGCAGTGTGAAGGACGAGGAAGAATGGAAGGACTCCGGTCTGATGATGTGAAACAGAGAACTCGGGCTACGGGGTAATGTGGTCCAGCGCCGCTATTTGTAATGGACAAGGTTCTATACTGTATCAGAGAGCTGCAAACTGCAGTGTGTTCATTGCCTACATACCCATGAGCTCGGGCTGACGGCAAACATGAAAATGGCAGCGTGGGACCGGGATCATTGTAGAAGTAATACTAATTATGTTCGTCATTAGTAACTCTCCGTGCCCGCTCGGAGACGCGCTGGAAACGTTGTGTTCTACATATCTGGAAACGATCAGTTCGACACGGGATGATCTTCCCTGGCTCACAATAGGACGCCTCACCGTCTCAGGGATTGCTCGTCGATGATAGACCACACTGTTCACAGCTGCAAGATGCCGTGCGGAACAATACAGCCTTCAGGCTGTCCGATAGACCCCAGACACCGATGCTTGCGATGCACTGCAGGTGTGCGTCTCGATGAAATGTTGCCCGGGTTACGTCGTACGACTCGAATGCTTCGTGGCGTGGAACCGTTGTTCTACGCAATCTCTACGCCGCCCTCAGGCCTCATGGCATGTTCTGAACTCTGATCAGCATCGGCGGAACTGCCAGAGCCCACTGCAGGGCGCACTTGAACTTCGCGCGACTACCATCGCTCGATGGTCTGACTGCGAGTTTCTTCCACTGAGGTCAGTTCTGTTGCTCTGCATGTGTTTCATAGTTGAGATTTAGATTGCTTGATTGTTCATCTCTTCGCATACAAACAAAGACATACAATCCTGAAGCATACGTCGGTGAACCCTCTAACCTCCCAGTGAGAGCGCTAACCTTATTTCGTCCAGTTCGCTTCTTTCGCATTTCGGAGCTCCTAGTACTTGCTGGCGCCGGCGTAGTCCGTTACTGTCAACGCAGACGAACCATGAGCGACGTTGAGAATCCCTCTTTGCTGCAGGTGGATAAACTGGTGCCTCCACAAGAGGAAACTGTTGCTCTCGCATCTTTGAACCCACCTCAGCCTCAGCCTCAGCATGCACAGTTTCCCATGGATGGGGGCCGCGCCGCATGGCTCTCTGTTGTCGGAGGGTTTGTCTACATCTAGAATGGTAACAAGAGTGAATTGCCTAATGACATTATTGTCTAGGTGGCTCGTTATGTTTTGTTCCTTTGGATACGTCAATTCGTTCGGGGTATTCCAAGAATTCTATGTTGCTCAGCACTCCGGCTCGTCGTCAGATGTCAGCTGGATTGGCTCTCTTCAGGTATGTCTGTTAGAATGTAGTAGCTATGATCAACTACAATATGAATGCAACACAGCTGTTTCTTACATTCCTCATGAGCCTTCCTGCTGGCAAAATGGTTGACTCAGGACGGTTTCGGATATGCATACTATTCGGATCAATTCTCCTTGTATTTTCGTGAGTGTCGTCGATAAGTTGTCTTCATTGTAGCCACTAAGGGTTGTCGACAGACTATTTATGCTCTCCTTAGCGCATCCCAGCAAGTACTATCAGCTTATTTTATCCCAAGGAGTTGGGATGGGACTTGGAGCGGGCTTTCTTGTAGCGCCATCGCAGGGAGTACAAGCACATCACTGGAGAAAACGCCGTCCTATGGCAATGGGAATTGTGGCTACTGGTCAGTACGGTCCTAAGTTCAGTTTGCATCTCGTAGTGACCTTCCTCAAAGGCGCCGGATTTGGAGGTCTCATATACCCCATCCTCTTAAATCAGCTTATCAATAGCTCGGTTGGCTTCGCATGGGCTGTACGAGCATCCGCATTTCTGACTCTTGGACTCCTTTTCGTCGCCAATCTCATTATGACAAGCCGAAGCTTTAGTGCCCCAGGGCAAGCCAAGCCAGACGTTGGGAAACAGGTCAAAGTGATTTGCACGGAGCCTGCGTTTCTATGGATGTCACTCGGGTGAGCCTAGTCACTCATACTGCTCTGCCTACCATCTCATTAGACTTAGATACTTCCTCACGTTCATTGGAATGTACTATGCCTGTGAGCTCATTTGAAGCATCGCCCATTTGGTAGCTCCTGACAACTCTCCCTAGACTTCTACATACAGCTCTGGACGGTTGTGCATGGACTTTCAGCTACGCTTGCGTTCTACACCGTAGGCGAGCGCCCTTGACCTCCACAATGACGTGCTCATTTCCAAGCATATAGGTCGCGATTCTGAATGCGAGTTCGATATTTGGACGGACGGTACTGAACGCGTTTGCCGCCGACGTGGGCCTGTTCAACCTGCTTCTTCCTGTCAACGCAATACTGGGTGTTCTCGTATTCGCTATGTTTGGTGTAACGAACACTGGGGCGGTCATTGTATTCTGTATACTCTATGGCTTCTTCACAGGCGCATGTGCGTAAATCTCTCGCGTGTTCTCATACTATCACTCACTCGTCGTAATGTCGCCTAGTCCTCTCCCTATCTCCTACGGCAATTGTGGGCATGGCAAATAGCCCGGACGAGATTGGGTACGCCGTCCTGTCATCTGATTGAGCTCACTTGCTAAGTGTCAAGCTCTCGTCAGTCTCCGCCTTGGCCTCTGTTACTGTGTAGCCGCATTTGCATTTCTCATAGGTACCCCTATTGAAGGAGCCTTACTCGGTCCAGAGTATAGGTGGTACAGGCCGACAATATTCAGTGGGGTACGTTCTGTTGGTTTAATTCGAGTTCGATATTTGACGCTTGCCATCCATCCAGGTGCTACTATTGGCTGGATGCCTCTTTACGTTTTTTTCCAGAGCTGCTTTCGCAAAGAAAAAGGGGACACAGCGCGTATGAGAGCGCATAACTAGTCCATGGTATCCTCAGCAACTCATCCCCGGACGATTCACGATCATATAGCAATGTTGTACTGTATGCAGATACTTAATTGAAGTAGCTCTATTCCACCTTTCGTTTACCGTTTTTGCATCACCTTGCGGCATACCGAGGTCTCCCTGCATGCAATAATGCTTCAGCATACTACTCTAGCCTCTCTTAGCCAAGGGCCGACGAAAACCATAGTTTAGGGACCACAACGTCTCCAACGGTTCAGTCGTATAGACAATTGATAGCCCGTGTGTGTCAGATACTGCAAATACTGACACAGTCGAATTGGTGTATACTTATCTTACAACGCCAGTCCTCCTTGTATACCGCGATGATTTTTAGTTATGCCTCTCAACACAGCGGACACCATTGTGCACTGTTGGGAATTTTGTGAGCTTTGCTTCCTTCGATACTGTAACTCATGCAGGAAATATGCCGTTACAACGCAGACCGACGTTCATATGTACCATATGCTGGTGTTCACTTGTGAATACAAAGGATACTGTAGGATGTTACTATATAGTGCACTCTCACAAGCCGTCGCGCTACACTCTTTCCCCACAAAGATACTGAAATAAACCATGAGCTGCTCATCCCAGGTCAGGCATCAGAGTCGATATGCTCGTAAAAGCGGTAAACAGGAGCCTGAGTAACATCCTTTTAACAAATCGTTGTCCACATGGAGGATACATACCTTGGCTAGTATATCAATAGCCCGAAATTGGGTCATTAATTCTGAATCTATATGCCTGTGATTCCGGTCAGTCAGAGGGATCGGAAACAAAGTCACTCTTACTGCTCAAGCACCTCAACTCCGGCATATCTTCGCAAACAATCAGCGAAGTGTAATAGCAGATATAGCCAGGCAAACCACCTTTCCCATACTACAATCGTGTCGTCGTACTTTCCGAAGCTATACTCGAGAATTCCCGGTTCATGAACTTTGGCGAAGTCTTGAAGCTTGTGCGCCCAGTTCACCAATTCCGATACGAGCCCTGGTCTTGCCACAAACTTCAAATTTTGTGGGGTAAATAGATGGGCATAAATGGAACAGGTGAATACTAACTTCGCCAGTCATGACAATCTCTCCCTTGATGTGTTCGAAAGATGAGCTCATCTCACAAGGCGCGTTGGACTAAGCCTTACTAGTCGAGATTACTGGCCTTATATCAATTTCACGCACGAGTTCGATCATCACAGGCTACCTGTTGGCTTTGTGGGTTCAAGAACTGAATTATTCACCAGGTAGAGAAAGATAGGACTCCATCAGCGCACCAGAACATTACTGGAAGTGGGCACCCTACACAAATCCCAAGGAAAAGAACCTCAAGGCACAAAACCAGTCTGCGCAGCAGTGACAGAAGGTCGTGTGAGAAACCAAGTCCCACGACTCCCAGTGATATACTTCCAGAAGGACCGCCTGATGATGAAAACCCAAAGGCTCGGAGGGCACGGTGCGGTGAGGCACCGCGCATGTACTACTAGTGCTAGGCTCAGCCGAGATGCATAAGGCTGTCCATATCTCTTGCCGCATGTCAGCTCTCCGATTACCACCGTGGCTGCTTGTAGCATATGGTACCCATTCCATGTGGGAGTTGGAGATAGAATACACAGCGGTACAATCAGCAAGAGTGCAGGGCAGACCGCCTCGAGTCATTGTTGCGACCCTAATCCATTTATACTTAGTCATCTGTCTGTCAAGTCACGCTGCACGCTGTCTATGTAATCGGAGGTGCATCCAAGCTACCAGGGATTGACGCTGCTCCTTGTTAAAGCTTCCTAGTCGCTCCTACCAAAAACTACCTCTGACAGACCTTCCAGGCTCTCTGTTGCCACTAGAGTCTCTTCGCATTACAGTCTGATACAGATGTTTACTGGATATCTGGTGGGCCGACGTGCACTGATCACTGGTCTGGGACACGCTGAAATCTATGACATCGTTCACTTACTATGCCATTTCTAGGCGGAGGATCTGGAATTGGACGGGCATTGGCAAAACATCTCAGTGACAGAGGGTGTGTATTGGACCGCCATACTTACAACGCCATTCGACTGTGATGACATTGCTTAGGGCGACTGTTATTTGCGTCGATAAGGATGAAGAACGTGCAAAACAGACAATTGCTGAAATTAACAACAGGTGAATACGATCTAATATCATACAGAGATGGATCTGAGCATTGGCGTTGATCCTTATAGCACCGCTTCACAGCCTGCACACTATGTAATAGCTGACATCACATCTTGGGACGATGTTTCTAGGATGTTTCAAACTGCGGAGAAGATACTTGCATCCAAGCTAGACTTGGTTTTTGCGTATGCTTGATGTATTCAGTCCGTGCTTAAACTTATTGTTCATACACTTGTTACCCAGGAATGCAGGAACTGCCCTCATGGGTTTCCCTAATACCGAAGGCCCTCCCGATGTATGTACTCTGAGTGTGTTGAATGTACCTTTGTTTGCATCCTCATATTGTACTGCAGTTACATACCATCAATGTCAACTTATGTGGAACTATATACACACTTCAAGGTACTAGATGTTTCACATAATGAAGAGTAATCTGAATATATTCAATTACTAGCTGCAATCAACCACTTTCGTTTATACAAGAGTGGCGGTCAAATAATAGTGACTGCTTCTCAGGCATCACTACATCCAATCGGTGGAGAACCCCTGTAGTAAGCCCCAAAACAAATCTGGAGCAGATTGAGAAGCTCACAAGCTTCATGGCACAGTACTGCATCAAAATTTGGTGTACTTGGGCTTGTGCGAGCAACAGCAATGCAGTTGGAAGCTGAAGGTATATATATTAAGTAAGCTGTCTGTTGTAGTATTAAGCCTGTTATTGACTTGGTTTGAATGCAGTGCAGTAGCACCAGTGAGTCCATGACTTGTAGAGATAGAATCTTGTCCCTCTCATTGTTCCACTGTTATTTAAGGGAAGCACTTCTTCCAACCTTATGCCAAAGGATGTTGAGGAAGCATTGAATGCTGAGGGCTGGAAGGTATCCATGGACAAAGGTGGGAGGCATGTTTGAGTTTTACACTTCTTGTTTGTACTGACTTACACTAGTTTTAGAAGCATTTGACTTGTTGTTGCAGCCTGGAAACACATATACTGGTGTGTCCACAACTTTCATGCTTACCAATTGTTTGTGCATACATATTGTTAGGACAGTGTGTTGAAGCTGTGGGGGACCAGTTGATATTCTCACAATACCCTTCCCCAGGTGAGATTGGCTGAGATACCTTTTTGAGTGGTATGGCACTGATAAATATGCCCAAAGCTCTAAATACTAAGAAGTAACATATTGACCTCACATTTTTGAGCTTTGGGTCAGTGATTTATGTCATCTACAAGTTGAATTACAAATTGGAAGCCTGCATTTCCCATGAATCCAACACACAGTCATCACCACCATCTGCTAAACTTTGCCTGGCATTCAGCCTGCAGGATGCATCAGTATATGTTAGCCAAATGAGGATAATAAGTCTACAAACATCGCCAATAATGAGTTAAGATATACTAGCACTGCATGATCAGTTCAGTCAAACTACTCAAACAATGTAATCCTGACCTTTGCCACCAGGGAAATGCAGTATTGACCAGTATTGCTCAGTATAAGGTAGTGACACATCAATTGTCTGGTTCAACTGAGCCTAATTAGCAATATTACCACAATGAACTGGGTGATTTCTACAGTTCTAGGATCCATCATGAATTTCACTTCCTCACTGCTTCCCTTGTATTGGGGATGATGGCACTTACATAGTTAGGAGTGCCCTATTGATCATAAACAGAGTCAGCTTGTGTATTATGGAGTCAGTTCTGTAAATACATATTGAGCAGATACTGCATATCACTGATGTTGCCTTTCTCACCTTTTGATGCCACTTCTCTGCTTGTGAAATATGTATGTGAGACAAATTGTGATGGAGATGTCCACAATAGAGGCTGCAAGGGTTTGAATTGCTACTGGTGCCTAATAATCTATTTGTTGATGCTAGGGAAGAAGGATGATGACAAAGCAAAAGCACCTTTAACTTGGAAAAAATGCTCAGAATTTGTGAATCAATGTTTCTGCATGGTCATTAGCTGAGTATCTGACCAAAGATGTCTGAATTGTCTCACCTGGAAATATAAATGCTTGCTGAAGTCATATGTTCTTTCCTATCAGACACCCTGGCATGCTTGAAGTTGACTAAAAGTAACTTGCCTGCTCCTCCACCTCACATGAGAGTGCTATATCAGCTTCCAATTCAATGAGAGGGTGAATTTCAGGCATACCACATGATAGAAGTGTAAGGAAAACCTGCAGCATATGAGTACAGTACATGCAATGTCACCTGTGGCACAACTCACAATGAACAAAGTTAGAACATTTCTATAGCTCTTCCCTTTGAGAACTACAGTATGTTGAGCACATGCATTCCTCACATTTGAGACTATATTGACATACAAATCCAAATGAGATACAAATAGTGCCTGAGTTTTGCAACAGTCAGTATTTCTGGAGATGGGGAGACTACTTTGAACCTCACCACTGGACGAATACAATCATAATGATCTATATATGGCAACAATCATTGTGAGGCTCATGAAAAGTGTGCATTCACAAACTGTCAATGCAAACTGAGACTGGTAAGAACATGTTAGCTGGTAATTATGTGCTATGCCTATTGGGAATAATATCATTACCCAGAATGGTCTAGGGGAATGAGATTAGTCATGTGAGTTAAGTAGGATCAATATACATACCCATTCAGGGTCATCAGAGCTGATGGTTGTTGATGTGCAATGATAGTGGTTGAAAACAAGATCTGGTAGCAACAATCATCAGGCCAGTCAAGGGTTACAATTTGACTTCCTACATCCAAGTCTGATAGCACAGCAGCAGTATCCAGCAGCCTGTTGTATGTCACAGTGGTCTTGTTCACTATCAAAATAGTAGTGCCTCTGTAATGGCTCACCAGAGCAAGCAAACCTGACCAACAAACCTTTCACCATCACAGTATCTTGGAAAAGCTGCAATTCATTCACTCACCCACAGTTTCATCAACAATCTGTCATCCATGTAGTGCTTGGAGTAGTACAGGGCCTGTGCACATGTTACACTATAGAGCCTATAAACAGACCATCAGTACATGTCATGGAGGAAGTGTGGGAAATCCCCTGTAGTAAGACTCACCAGGTAGAGGCCATTATCCCAATGTAATAACAGCCTAGATTCGGATTAAGATCCAGGGATGCAGCCATGCTAGACATGTGGGTTGGATCTCAACCGTAGTGTGAAACTAGTATTTATAACATGGAGCTGTGAGAGCATGGAGCAGAGTGTCAAATGGTCGGATATTCCAGCGGCCTTAGGACTTAAAATCTTCCATCATGTTTCTGATAGATGATATCTCTGTCAAAAGCAGCCGCCGGCTGAGAGTGTTGACTAAGTTCAGGAGTCAAATCCGCGGGAAGGCACAGGGTATCTCAATACTTCTCATTGCTCTAACAGATAGCTGTCTCCGCAAGTGACATGCAAGGCGCCAGCTAAAATATATATGATTGATAGAGTGAGGTGATTTATTCTCGGAGATAGTATAGGCCTATGAGAACATAGCACTTATAGAGTAAGGTTGATCATTTAGTTTCCATCTCGACCTCCTCCCATACTTGCACAGTCGAAATTCGTCCCAGCACGGAAGACTTTTGTTGTGGCTGCCACACATATGCAGTACTACCAGCTCCATCAATCTGCTTTACGCGCAAGAAGATATGGCGCGACAGGACACCGTCGAGTGCCCAGGTGATTCTGGTAATCCAATGGGGATTTAGTACATGTTTGGTAAGAAAAAATACATACATACAAGGGTATGATCATGACACCCTCCGCCTACGCATAACGTCATCTGTGAATAATGAACAAGCAGCAAGCAACGGAGCGCTTACATCTAGCAATATGCTCGAGAGTAGTCTTGCGATACGCAATGCTTGACAATCGGACATTTTAGCTTCTGGCAGAGTGGTACTGAAGTCATGTCGCTCTTACCGAAAAATCCCTATTGTGAGCCAGTGAGTAAGGACGGACACCACAAAGTCAGTATACTCACCATGAATGTCATTAAACCATCTCTATACAAAATCCCAATGAGCTGTGAGTTCTGTCTGCGGGGCGATCCTAATATCCGAACAAAGAGAAGAACGAAGACACAGAGATCATATAAAACCTAGGAAAGTGGGATGAGGCGCGACCACGAAACGGCTGCACATAAAGAGGCCTACTATTCCAGACCAAGTAATTGATGTGTAGAGAGACTTGCGTGAGAATGAGCATGCGTTTATATTGGCCAAGTATTGCACTCCCGCTAATTAGGCATGCACGCTCCGTCAAGGTACCCAGCCCGTGATGGAGTATTACATACGTGACAGGTGTATCCCGGTGAGTATTGCAAAACCGAGTGTTGCAACATAGCATGCGGCAAATCCACCTATCAAAACGCGAGCCACGGTCTTCCGGTCGTCCCATAGTATATATACCCTGTACAGAATTATCGCTACACCGTATTAGTGGATGTCATGCATCAGAGATAGATGATTGAATCTTACAGTTCACGGATGCTGCAATGAGCACACCATAGATAAGAATAAAAACGAGCATCAGTATACATCTGGCCTTTCTCTCAGTAAGAGTGTAATGCCAAGAGGCTGAGGATTCACTTCTGTCGACATATCAAGGGCATCAGCGTCTCGTCCCTGGTAAACGTCGATACAAATTGCCCTACATGAGTTGAACCAAAGCTGATGGCTCCACTAGTCACTGCATATAGATAAAGCTGAGCTCTTATATGTGCATGGAGACAAGCATAGTTATGCGCACCTATGGCGAACAACAGAAGGCCGATCTCTCTGACATACATGTCCACCGTCATGATGACTGAGAGTGTCGTCCATCTTCCACCCCACACCAGATTCACCTCCTCATCGAAAGCAAGGATGTGATCGTATAGAATAAGAGAGGCAGAGGATCCTACAACACTCCTAAGTACAACAATATGACTGTATGGTGCAGAGAAAGGGTAGATTACCTGCAACATATCGGGTAGTGAGAAGAGACCGAGATATGGCACCTTGAAGTGACATGTCGAGTCCCAGTGCGGGGCCTGCGTATTTCGAGGTCTCTCATTTGTATGGACACCTCTCTCCAGATCCTCTGACCTTGAGTCACTGCAGACGCATTGCCATTGAGCTTCTTCCCATCGCTACATATGACGAGACTTCGGCCCGCATCTAGCAAGCAGTGCATGAACCTGATTATTAGCAACAGCACGCGTGGGTTTGAAACACAATAGATCGCTGAAATGCGGACAGCAAAGTTTCTCTGTGTCCAATCCGCTATCCCGCCCTGGGCGACGAGCCTATGTGCGCAGGAAAGACCCGTCCACAAACCAATTAAGAGGTGAATTGCTGTGGAGAGAGGTATCCCCGTGTCCCGTCGTTGACTAGCGATAGCGCGGAGCTTTGTGGAACGGTGAGAGAACGAAATGAGCACCTTTGTGATAGAATCCTTGCAAGTTGTCCCCCGAGACCGCCAATCAGGATGGATTCACTTGCCTCCACACTCCCAAGAACAACGACACGCTTGTCCAGCGGTCGCGTCTCAAATGAACCCGCTTAAAACGGCCGTGCTACTTTGATGTCCTGCCACGAAACATTCCTCTGTACATTGCGTCCATCCAGATCACCGGATGTGGTATCTTTGGCTGTACATGATTCTCTCAAGTCTTGTCAGACAGCGCAGATTGAGTGATGTTTACTAATGAAGCTGTGCGTACCGCGGCGGAGAAGGGAATAGATTCAGTCCTGCTACGTTCTCATACCGATGCATCATAACAAGCGGCAACGTCTCAATTGAGTAACACGCACTGCAACGCAGCAACTTTACAATCGAAACTGACCGGGTAAGTACTCACTGCCTATGCAACAATGTCCCGCGACTGTCGCGGCCCTTCGTGTCGTGGAAGTAACTGATTATGTAATCCATTTTCATCGCGCGCAGGTTGGCAACAGCGTACCCGTTTATTCGGCATCTTTCCACTTCTCCATTCCACCAAGTGTTCGCACTTTGTTCCGAGAAAGTTTGATCGGTACTTAATGGCTATTCCGGCATACGAAGAGCACTCACAGAAGTCTTCTTCTTCCACAATCTTCACAGGAATACTTACGCCGGGTCAGATGCTCCTGTACGTCGATGACGAATTACCAACCTCGAGGCTGTTCAAACGACTGAACCTTGCTTAGCATACGCGCGCCACAACATCGTTCCCGCATCTATCGATTAGCGACAGTGGGCCCGTCATCGTCTGTCCCTCTTCCAATTGTATGGCTCGTCTATCATCATCACTGCGCGCGCTAAGAACAATACATCTTGACTGAGACTACCTGCTTTCGCGTGTCTCGGAGTACTCTACTTATGTGGCACTGCTTGTTACCATACACCATTCCGGAACCACGCAGCTAGGTGCAAACCCAACGCAACCATGGATACTGGCAAGACCTTCCCTCCGCTGCCTTGCCCACATGCCCTCTCCAGCACGACGTTCCAAACGCCTCCGGCTGAGAATCTGTCGCTCACTCTGCCAGAAATGTTTGAATGGCATCTGACGCACTCACCTGATCACCGTTTGTTTGTTTATCCTCTTGACGACGGAGCTGTGAGGACAATTACTTGGGCGGAAGAAGTCAGAGCTATGCACAGGGGAGCAGGGATAATTCACTCGCGCTTGAAAGTAAACTCGGATAGCACTGAGCCACCCGTTGTTGCGATAATATCTCCCTCTGGTGCGTCTTGTTCATCCTTTACAGCCACGCGTTTTCATGTCTTGTTTCAGATGCCATACCGTATTACACCACTATTGTGAGCATTATACGGGCCAATTGCGCGGCCTTTCTGGTCTCTCCCAGAAACTCCCCTCTGGCCGTCGCGCACCTTTTCAAACAGGTCGGGGTCTCTCACATTCTGGTATCGCGCGACCAAGCGATGCAAGCCCTTGTCAACGAGGCTTTGGAGATACTGACAACGCGATACGACATGAAGGAGAGACCGACCCGGTCTCATATGCTTCTTTTCGAAGACTTATTTTCGCCAGCTGAGTCCGCGCCTGACTACCTCCCTCCGCCATACGTCAACAGGGGACCAGAGACTCGGGCCATTATCCTTCATTCCTCGGGTAAGTTTGATCATCATGCGGACAACAACGCATTTTCTGAAGGCTTCTCAGGGTCTACGGCATTCCCAAAGCCAATGGTCACAACCAATTACCTGGCGCTACAGGCTGCGTGCAATGCGTGGTTCGGGGAGCGCGACCTCACAGACAAGGTTTTCTCTCTCCATGCGATCCCTATGTTCCACGGAATGGGAATTGCTATGCTTGCCTGGACGGTACGCTGCTCACTCTCCACGATTGGAATCTGAGGGAGTAATTCCTCGGTAGGCATCCTCTGGGATAGTTCTCAGTACATTCCAACCCAAGTCTCCGGCACCGATCCCCGCACCAGACTCTATATTCGCTTCTGCAAGGGCTACAAATTGTGATTTCATTGTCAGCGTCCCAACCATCGTTGAGGTGTGCCGCGCACGTCTTTCCAAGGCATTTCATTGCTTACAAGTATGGCGAGGCAGACATGGGCCAAAAATCCTGACTATGTGCGATGGCTTGCAACTCGAAGCGGTGTGGTATGGACCCACGCATCGTTCTCAGTGCGTCGTATTGACAACAGCTGCTAGCTATACGGAGGGGGTCCTCTCGACAAGGGGACTGGCGACTACCTAACAAACCAGGGTGTCTCCCTCTTCATATTATATGGCACGTAAGTCTCTTTGATCCTAGCCTTACCGCAGCCAGTGGTGCTAATAGTTTGCAGGACTGAGGCAGGCATCATCAGCCCAATCCTTCCAGGTGAGCTTCAATGCATTCACTGTAGTATCATCTAACACTCCCCGCAGCCGACGTTGGGTATGATTGGGATTACTTCAAATTTTCGAAGCAATTTACGCCCCACATGGCTCCGTATGGAGACAATTCATTTGAACTAGTCATGAAAGTACGCATATATGAGGCTTTGTTGCAAGTAGTAGCATTTCAGCTCATCATCCTTAGAGGAACCCCTATTATCGCCCAGGGGTAGTCAACACCACTGTGGACGGTGTGGAAGCGTATGCTACCTCGGATTTACTCTGTCCACACCCTACAAAACCTGGATATTGGAAGGTTTTTGGAAGGACGGATGATCAGATCATGCACAGTACTGGAGAGAAGGTCAGTCGAATCGAGCACTTGTCATGAATAGTGCTGACTATTGATCAATGCTCAGACGAATCCCGGTCCCTTAGGTTTGTACGCTAGCGGGGCTGAGAAGCATGTGTGAGCTGATAATGTTTGAAAGAGAACATGCTCAATCAGGATCCGCATGTCTTGTCGTCCGTAATGTTTGGTCGTGGTCGATTCCAGGCAGGTGTTCTGGTCGACCCCAAACCACCGTATAAGCTCGACCCAGTTGATGAAGCCAAGCTAGCTGAATTCCGCAACCTCATCTGGTGGGAAATGGTTTTTTTCACGGCTCGGTACATATTGCTGATTATTCCTAGGCCAACCGTTGAGCGCATGAATGCATATGCGCCACAGCACTCAAGGCTGTTCAAGGAGGTCAGGATTCGTGACAGGTACAGGCTTATACGTCCTTGCTAAGACACACGCGGAGTATAGATGATTATTGTATCAAACCCGTCCAAGCCATTTACGTACACGGCAAAGGGGACCGTGCGGCGCCAAGCCGTGCTCGACGAGTACGCGGAAGAGATCAATTCACTATACTCCAAGGTCGAGGAAAGTACTCAGGCGAGCATCACGCCTCCGATACATTGGGACCTCGTCACTACACTTGAATTTGTGCGCAAAGTGGTCCAGAAGGTGATCGTTCGTGGTGTAGAAGACGATGATGACTTGTTCGAGCATGGCTGCGACAGGTGCGTGGTTCTCTCCAAATAGATGGGAGTAGTGAGCGTGACCATGAGGCGTCATAATTTAGTCTTCAGGCGACGTACATCAGGAACGCTCTACTTCGTGCACTACGTGATTCAGCGCAGCTCGACACGCGTAGCAATGCCGGCAACTTCGTGTACGAGCGCAAAACCGTCCGTCTACTTGCATCATTCCTCCTCGGCATGGCCACTGGCACTGGCACAGACACTGACAGCTCGCCGGAGAAACGCGTAGAGGAGATGACGCAAATGGTGGCGAAGTACTTGGAGGACCTCCCGCCGCGTGCAGTCCCCAAATTGGCGAACCCCTCCGGTCACGTGGTTCTGTTGACGGGTACAACGGGAAGTCTCGGCGCATACGTTCTTGCGCGTCTGGTGGACGATCCTGCCGTTATACGGATATACGCGTTGAATCGACCCTCTGCCAATGGGATCAGCTTGCAGTCACGCCAGAAGTCTGCACTCTCCGAGCGTGGTTTAGATCTCAGCGTCCTGCAAAAAAGCAAGGTTGTTTACCTGGAGGGAGATACGTCTGTGCCTGGCCTCGGCCTTCCGCAGGATGTGTACGCAGAGGTACGTAAGGAGCGCAAACAGTTTCACCAAATCATCTCATTTTTTGAAGATGCAAACATCGGTGACGCACATTATTCACAACGGTCGGCGCATTCCTTTGTTTTGTGGGTTAATTCTCATATGCCTGCTCTACAGCCTGGCGAGTCGACTTCAATTTAGTCCTGAAGTCCTTTGAGCCAAACATCAAAGGGGTGCGCAACCTCATCGAATTCGCTCTCTCATCCCCTCTACCGCGCACCCCACGAATCATATTCATCGGAACAATTGGGGTTTTCTTGAGTACGCATCATTCACGCAGTGCGTGTGCCACGCTGACCATAGCTAGACACCAAGGGTTCTCCGCTCACTGAGCGTCCTATCGAACCTGAGATTGCCGTCGGCACAGGTTACTCCGAGTCAAAGTGGGTGGCGGAGCAGATACTCAGTCAAGCAGCGCAACAGACCAGCCTGGAGGTCATAGTTGTCCGCGTAGGGCAAGTTTGTGGTGGCCCCAATGGCGCGTGGAATGTGCATGAGTGGTTCCCTGCCGTTGTCCAAAGCGCACAGAAATTGGGCTGCTTCCCGGACGATACGAGAGTACGTTTACATTTCCTTGACTTTTCTAATCAGTGCTTACCCCGTGTAGGCGGTCTCCTGGATACCGCTCGACGCTGCTGCTGCTTCGGTAGCCGGACTCGTACATGTTGCGGCGAAGAAGGAAGATTTCATCCATCTCATTCATCCTCGACCCGTTCCCTGGTCCGTACTCGCCGCGACCTTGGCACAGGAACTTGACGTTGCACTGGTGCCATTCAATGAATGGGTGGCTCGGCTGGAGGCTCTTCTTACATCTGGTCAAAGCGAGGTTGAGCTGCTGCGAAGCGTGCGTGCTCTCCATCTGCTGCGGTGGTTCAAGAAACTCTCGGCTGGACCGCAAGATGACAACGCCCAAGCCCTCGGCTTCGCGCCGCTTTCCGGAGATCGCGCAGCTGAGCTGTGCCCCGCACTTCTGAATACGCCCACCCTTGGACCTACTGATGCGAAGAAATGGCTTGACTATTGGCGCAGGACCGGATTTCTCTAGTAGCTCTTAGAAGCAAGAAGCGATGTACATGATATCGGTGTTGTGTGTGACAATGTGGAAAGTATCATTGCCTAGTACCAGAGCAAACAGTGAGTGTTACATCTACGAGTCAAGAGCCTGAGGGTGGCTGACATGCCTTCGACTTACGGAGGTTGTCTAACGTTAACGCGAGCGCAGGGCTTCGGCAGCGGTAGTGCCACACGTCTTACTGAGAGGCTCGTACAAGTCAGCACTAGTCATATCTTTCTAACCTTGCTCTCGAACCATCCTGTTACCTCACGCATTCCATGACATACACTAGGCGGCAATGGTGACATTTCTCCGTTACTGCGAGGGCGATGGGACGATGCGCACAACATCAGTACCATCGGCTGGAAGTCATTTGCGTGTACGACTCACATGGCCCGCGCCTCTCAAACGAGCCACCATGTTATCTTCAAGCTACCGCAGGGTATTGTGGGGTTCGGGGTACGTGTTGGGTCAACCCGTGCTCCGAACCCGGCAATACGTGTCTGTTTCCGCCTAAACGCCAGTTCGATGTGTGTGCGATATCTTGCCAGTTGGATCTATCTCAGTCCGGCTGTCGAATGTGTTTGGACGTATGCTTTACCATGGCTGAGGCGATGCACTGTATTCAAGTTAGCTGAATGGATGCCATCATCATACATTGCATCGTCTGAAGGCGTATGACCGCGGGATGAGCTTGTATGCACTTGTTTGCTCGATAGCTCAATTCGGAGAAAGCGCTGTCACTCGCAAGTCGTAGGTGCCTACCTTTGGCACTGACCACCCGAGACCGGTACTAGTCCAATATACTTATCGCTTGAGACTTGTCTGCTCTGGCGTTCCTGTGGACTACGACGTGCTCAAGAGGAGACCTCTTACGCTATACGCGGCTGCCATGCAAGTTGCGACCGACACCCGCATCGTCGCTCGAGAACCGATTAGGCACGTCGACTCGCTATCGAAACCAGGGAATCCGCGCTCATTGAAACAGACTCTCGTTGTGGAACCTTTGTTGATGGACCGCAAAGGATGCCGCGTGTAGTCGTCTTTTGGCAAGTTCCGTTGATTCCCGGAGGCCATAACCGCACACATTCTTCCGCAAGTCTCACCACTGCCGTTTGAGGGTCAGCTCACACTAAGAGGGCACAACCAAGGTTCGCTCTCTGTCTCATTGCCCCCTACCACTCCGCTCAGAGAACTCCCTCCCCTCCCTTGAAGCCTGTTGTTGTGTTGCTCGTCCCACATCCATCCTCAATGGCTATCGACCCTTCCGCACGCGTGTATTCCCGCTTCAACCTCCGCCTGTACGACCTCATTGTACTGGTGGTTTCCAACCCGCTGGCATGGCGCTGCTCAACCAGCTCCGTACTCCTTCCCTTCTTCCACAAACATATCGGCGCGCGCGCCCACCTGGACGTCGGAGTCGGTACAGGGTATTATCCAGCCAAGTCAGCTCGGCGTCTGGCGGAGACAGACAACTTGACCCTGCTCGACCTCAACGCAGCGACACTCAGTACGGCCTCGGCCCGTGTGCGCCAGGCAGGCTACAAGGGCACTATCGACGAGGTAGAGCACAGTGTCTTCAATTCCCTTCCCGCACACCTCCACGGAAGATTCGATTCCGTGTCTCTCTTCTATCTTCTCCACTGTCTTCCGGGGAAAATGGATGAGAAGGGCCCGCAAGTCTTCGCCAACCTCGCTGCGGCCCTGAAGCCAGACGGCGTCCTTTACGGTGCTACTATTCTGGGAAAGGGACCAGGAGTCTCGCACAATTGGTTTGGGCGGCGGCTGATGAACTTATACAACAAGAAGGGTATATTCGGAAACGCCGAAGATACTCTGGATGATTTACGGCGGGCTCTGGAGGTGCGGTTTGAGGATGTCGAGGTCAGGCAGGTTGGAGTGGTAGCTCTGTTTGAAGCCCATCGAGTGAAGAGGGAGTGAGCGCACAGGTACGCCATGGGGTACTCGAGTTGACAGATGTCGCCTGATCGGTAATACAGCTACTGGATACTCCGTGTCTAGTCTACGAAGTTGGTTCTTGCATGCTTACGCTGTCGCACTTGACGCTCGTTTCCGTACCCTACCATCTGTCTATCTGCCTATCTGCTTCTTGCCTTCAGGGCCCTATTCGCGTGCCGTTTCTCAGCTTCCTGACAGATGCGCGGGCACCTGTTCCAGCCTTCAGGCAGTGGGATAAGTGTTCCCATACTGGAGCGCACGGAGCAATTCAAGGGGGCATTCGCAATCGCCTCCGCTGATCAGAAGTGTCAGATATTCCTAGTCCCTTCCCATCGTGGAACAGCCAATTCCTACGATTTGACCTCGGGTGTCTGTCACGGGGGCTCTTCCTGAACCGGGCGTCCAACAGCAGATGGTGCGTCCTGATCTACGTATGGCGAGCTATGTCTAAGACGGACTTCTTTGATCAATACAACTAGATACAAAGACGCTGTGACTATGAGACTGCATGCGCGCTTGGGTGGAGGTTTTGTCTCAATGCACAGCCCGTCTTCCACGTGTGCGGAACTACTTCGATACGGCTAGACGTACTAGCACCCAAGGTACTCGCTCGTATGTTCCCTTCCTGTCGATTCTCTCGCCGTTTGCACATTGCCAGAGCCTGCCATCGAGTGCGTGTCATCCGCACATTGGCGGAACAGCCGCACCTTGAACATGCGGATCCGCAGCTGCGGTGCGACATAGCTTCGTGGTATGCCATTCACCATTTGCAGCTCACATCACTGTCTGGCGATGACTGTTGTACCTCACGCGATCACTCTCCTTCATTTGTTTGACACATGAGGCAGGTACAGTGGGCGTATGACCGTGCTCCAGAGCCATTGTGGCGCTTCGTTTGGCAGTTTGACCGTACGAACGCTATCGCAATGTCGATTTGCAGTCCAGCTTGTTGGGTTACTCGATGTGTTGGGCATTGACCTATCTCCCCTGTGTGGGGTTCGTCGTCTAGGTTGTGTCGTGGCTTGTGTTTGGCTTTCATCCGCTGCGATGCATATATGCACACGCGGCAGTCTGGTATACTGTGCTTACCGCACACCTCTTTGCTCTTGTCACAGTTATGGTTCTCAGCTCCGTCTCATCGAACACGAGCGCATCCATCGCCTTGAATGCAGAAGAAGCATTAATCAATACGTTCATGGCCGACTATCGCATCACACGTATGCTGTGGAGTAAGCACGCCCATTACATGGATGCTCACGGAATCTCATGCTTTTCAGTCGCATCTCTCACACTCGTGATATATGATTGGAGTGCGTTGTAATCTCAACTACAGTATACGATTGCAGGGTTCAAATCCAGCCCAGTGTTGACTTTCTCAGACGAGGTAGTCTGCTACCAATAAGCCATGTTCTCTGCGCTCATATCAATCGTTCTAGATCAGGTATATCTGGCAGGGAAAGTTCCTGTGGACGAACCTACTCTTCTACTGGGTAAATTGGGAATGATTACCTTAGCCTCTCCTAAATCCTCTCTCTGACCTATTCTCAAGAATCGGTATTGGCCGTAAGCGGTGCACTTTTCATGAAAGAGGGTGGGATCTCATTCAGAACTCCAATTGGTGACTTAGCATATTCAACCTCTTGTATGTCGTTCTTCGTGCCTCTGCGTGTATGCGCTTATATTGATTCGCAACTTGAGATTTGACAACATTGGTCTGGACTATACCTGTATGGTGTATGACTAGCTAATATATCTCGCAGTGCTCGCTACTTCACATAACACGGAAACAAAGGTTAGCAAGACGATGCCGTACAGAACATGCATTACTGACATTAGGCACAGTTGTAGGTGGGCTATGATACCCTACTATACACTGCTTTACATGCCACGGGCGCATAGCTGTCGCAACTGGTTGAACTTCTTGGTCTACGCACAGACTCCATTCGAAATCTCGATATGCAGTAAGTCAGTGGAGCCATTGATTTTTACCCTGGCTGACGAGGATGTCAGCCGTCTATATCATGCGCCTCTACGCGCTGTACGGCCGCAAGCGCCAAATCCTGGCGTTTCTCTGCATCTTCTATGCTGCCGTCCTTGCCAGCGAAACGATTATAATCGGGATAATTGCCCACGATATCTCATGTGCGTCATCTTGTCGTCTTATCGCGCCCATTGATCTCTGGATGGTGACTTTTATGTCAGTTGATATTCTTCCAGGACCGCTGGCAGATCTTACTGGGTGCCTGCCGTCAGGGATTCGATCTTGGTCGTGGACATTCTGGCTTCCCATGCTCACATTCGAGAATTTGCTACTCGGCATGTCCCTGTGGAAGTCGGCATGGCTCATCTTTGAAGACCGAAGGCCTCGAATCATCTACGTCTTGCTGCGCGACTCGATGATTTATTTCGGAGGTGTAGTCTTGGCAATTGTTGCGAACGTAGTAGGCTGGAAAGTGGGAGGCGTACGTACTGCATTGAAGCCTCCTAGTATGCGTAGACGCTAACTCCACTGTCTTGGGCAGGCTGGGCTTTTCGCCGCCTTCTTCCCGTGAGCTTCAGCATATATTCCAGCAAGGACTTTCGTACCTAATAAGTCACTAATCGCAGCGTTGCCATAATGGCCTTCTCAGTGCTTGGCTCAAGGCTCCTGGTATGTCTGTCATGATCTCCTATATGATAGCTAGGACTGACGCTTTCACCGATAGTTGAACATGCATGATGCTGTGGACCCCTCAAACCGTATCATTGAAGCGACATATGCAAATCGATCTGCAACAGCGACAGGCGACTTGCGCACCGCATCCCTCCATTTCCAGACATATGAAACTACTACCTCCACCGCCCCTGCTACTCGGAGGCGGACAGACTCAGATGCAGAGATGGAGCTCTCAGAGCTTTGAGCCCATTGACGATGCGCTTGGATGGTATAGCTGGTCATCCCTGACGATGACATTGATGTGTTTCATGCACGGGTTCTCGATTCCTTATTTTGTATCAGTCTTGCAGTATTATTGACACAAGAGGTATTCGTCGCCCTCTCAAGGAGTGTTGTGATGACGGATAAGAGCCTGGAAGGGCTGATCATTGTTTGACCCGCAAACCTGAGTACTGGGCCAGTATACGGTACTGATACTGAAGAGCGCGATGCGAACAGCTACATGATTTGTAGCATCGGAACGTAAGTAAACGGGCACAAGGTTGAGTCCGTGCATAGCGTCGCGTCGCTG
The DNA here is from genome assembly GCA_029783445.1 of Fomitopsis palustris. NCBI lineage: Eukaryota > Fungi > Basidiomycota > Agaricomycetes > Polyporales > Fomitopsidaceae > Fomitopsis > Fomitopsis palustris. The sequence continues at coordinate 189,086 of JARAOQ010000047.1, forward strand.
GTGACGCCAGAGTCACTGTCAACAGTGACTGAGTCGCACTGGGGTGACCGACGGAAACGCGCATAGACGCTAGCTATCGATAACTTCGACACTCCGCGATAAACGCAGACCCACGACCTTTCTTCAGAGCACTCCCAGCCGGAGCGGCTGACTAAATCACTGACAACCAACAAACGTATGACCATACCGTCCCTCACCAGGAATGTGGATACTCAGAACGCTTTGACGATACGGAGACAAGACCGGGCGGATATGGGGTATGAAACTGGCATGCATAGGCTCCTCAAGCGGGCGGTTTCGGGTGCATGAACATGTTCTGCATCGCGTTGTTCCGTTTCTGTGTTCAATCATTAGATAGATCTCAATGATTGGCATGCAGACTCACGGTGTATGGTGGGTAGCGGACATAGAGCAAGAAAGTATCCAGCCAGAATGGACTGTCGACAGTGGCCCTCCGGTGAACGAACTGGTCAAAGGCAGCTTTCCCAGTCGTCGCTCCGTCTGTAGTTTTGTCAGTCGCGGTGGTGGAAAGAAGTCTTAACAACTCACATCCGGAGGTACCGACACCGCCGAAAGGGATGCCGACGGCTATGAAGACAGTCTTCGTTGAGAATATACGGGGAATGATACTGAGTAAGATACATACTCTGAATGTGCAGCAGCGTTTCGTTGGCGATGGCGAGACCGCTCTGGGTGCTGTCGAAAACTTTCTTCTTGAAGGCGGAGTCGCTTGAGAATACGTGGAGGACGAGTGCTTGGCCCCTAGTATCAGAATCAGCAGGTCTCCTGTCACCATGAGCCTGAGTGGACCAACAGGCTGTTGATTACACTGATTGCCTCATCAACATCTTTCACCGGAACGACGGGCAGGATGGGGGCAAAAAGTTCCCTGCGCGAAAGTCAGCCGTTGTGCATTCCAGGCGTGAACCAAGCGCACTCACTCGCTCATCAAGATGTCTTCCATTGTTATGTCTTTCACGATCGTCGCCTCGCAGAAGCGCGTCTTCATGTCGATATGGCCACCGAGTACGACGTTCCCCTTCGTACCTTCCAGGAGTCGCTGCACACGCTCTGCGTGCTTGTCGCTCGCAATGCGCGCCATGTTCCCCGTCTCCTTAGGGTCTTTCGGGTGCATCTCGTAGTATGCTGCGATGCACGCGTCGACGAAGGCGTCCTGGAAATGTGCCGGGACAATGGCATAGTCTGGGGACATGCAGATCTACCAAGTGCACAGTTTTATACCGGGTACACAAGAGGCATGCACGTGAAGGGCGCACCTGGCCTGCGTTAGTGAGCTTGCCCCACATGAGCCGCTTCGCGGCGACCTTGAGGTTGCTAACCCTCGGGTCGATGACAGCTGCGTTCTTGCCTTGAAGATGATTATGAGTGACCAATCGGGATCTCACAAGAATCGGAGCATGTCGTACCTCCAAGCTGATGGGAGCTAGGTCAGTTTGGTAGGACTGGCGATGTCGCCCACACTCACCTCCAGGGTGACCGGCGTCAAATGATGCGCCGCGGCCGTCAAAACGATCTTCGCAACAGTTTGGTTGCCTACCACGGATAGTGAGCGGGGCCACTCAAAGAGCATTCATCCGCTTACCTGTGTAGAGGACTTTTCGGCGAAAGGGGGAAATAGGAGTGGTTTTCATACCTCTTCTTTGTGCAGCAGAGTACGGCAAACGACTCACTGTGGTCCCATTGCAGGTCCAATAACTGCAGACAGCTCGTGAAACCGCATCTCACTACTGCACGTACGCGTCCACTTACCTTCGTAGTCTCTGGTACACCACCATTAACGACTTGGAAGAACTCCTGGTCCATGTACTTTGGGAAAAGGTCGGCAAGGAGAGCAGCACACGCCGTAGATCCTTCGGAAGGTTTTAGTACGCATGCGTTTCCACCTGCGATCGCCGCTGCCTAAACCCAACAAGCCATGGTCAGCAGCAGCGTGGGGATGGATCGACGGACACGAACGAATGGGGCCAAGAGGAGGTACAATGGGAAGTTAAACGGCGTGATGAGTAGCACAACGCCCTTCGGTTCAATGCGCGTTGCGGGCGACATGGCGAACCACATGTAGTGCCAAGGTGCCTTCTCCGTCTGAGACCACTTCCCCACATTGTCGTAGGCTGCTTTGATCTCGAGGATAAGCGAGTTGAGCTCGGTGCTGTACGAGCGGGATCAGGTCATAACGACTGGGCGATGACCAGGAACATACCCATCCGACTCGTCGGGGGCGCGGCCGAGGTCGTCATAGAGTGCCTTACGCATAAGGTCGATGTTGTCTTCAACTAGATGCCATAGCTGCAGAATCTGCTTCTTGCGCCATTTGATGTCTCTGGACTTGCCGGTAGCGAACGCCTGCTTCAGAGTCTCACGAATCTAGCGTCGCGTGAGCTACACGTTCTCTAGCAGGGTGCTACAAGCACTCACGCGAGGAATCTCTCCAACTGGTGTATACACGAGCGGCGTCGACATCGGATTAGCGAGTGATACAGGAGAGAAGCCAAAGGAGGAATAGCCGCCCGCATCGTCGTCGAGGTCTTGTATATGCGACTCAACGAGCCCGTTATTGTCAACGTGAGTTCGCGAGACAAGACGGTGGGCACGCTGAGCTCCAGGCCGCGGTGGCCGAACTGCTCGGCCAGTAACTTGTAGCAGCGGCTTCTGTGCCTACATGTAAGTAACCGTGCGGAGCGGGGTACAAGCTTCTTACTGATGCATTTCACACAGGGCTCGCACTAGGCACGCACAGAAGTCCTGCATTTCTTAATCACGTCCTGAGGGAGATGGGGCGGCAGAATGTGGTGCCAGGAATCAGACTTACTGCCCAACCGCTCTCTATGTCCGCGAAGCTCTGAAGCTCACCACTGCGCAGGCAGTGTAAATGTGGATAGATTGAACGTCCAGTGGGAACATACGGGGTCCTGCCTGGGACGAGGCCGCTGGACGAAATGCGGCCGAAGCAGGGGGCAATAGAGCGACATGAAGGAACCCCTTGGCCCTTTGTGTTGGCCTAATTTTCCGCCATAGCTTTGATGAGGAACTAGAGCATAAGTTTGATGTCGTAGATGGGGCCCAATGTCGAACAAAAGCGGTGTGGAGAGCCACAGAGATATACATAGCGCACACGTTAATAGGGGCCCTCGTCGACGTCCAATTGCAAGTCCACGCTGCCGATTGCGAAATTCCCTGATTAACTTACATAATACACCAGCGGGTAATTATCATAAGCGGACGGTCTGCCACCACAAAACATTCTCCATGGGATCGTCATAGCTTTGTGCTAGCTGGCCTCGAGCATTGGAGACGTGCACTCACTGGTGAGCTGTCTTCTGTCCTACTCCAATGTTGGTATCTGGCAGGGATACGCCCTGAAATTGCAGACATACATACATACTGCCAGCGAATTTGCGCTCGCAACCGCCCCAGACAGTCTGCAACATTTACCAATGGCTTCTCAATGGCTTCTTCTGGACAACTTACTGGGCTGATGGCTACTGCTGATCAAAGTCAGACGTGACTCAAGATGGATTCAGGGCCTTTCTCAAGGACCAGTGCTTCCCACCGTCCAATGTTTAACCTGTACCGCCTCTGTGGTATTCCCAGGTTTTAAAACCATCGCCCTTGGGATACGTGATGTCGACAACCGAGGGCCTGAGGCTCCGAAGTCTGGATAGATTCCAAAAAAGGTGCCGTGCTGCCCGTTACTTACTGTGTCGCGGACGCGCCGACGTTCTACTGATACATTCTGCCGTGGGGTGCGCAACATTCCGTAGTGCGTCCGATGGGTAATGACGCATGCGCCACATTGTGCCATAGTCGCTGACGGTCTACATCACGCGCAGTCGGCCAACGTTGAATAATGAATGGTATGAAGTCCGCTGTCTCCGCTGTCCACCGGTTCCTACACGTACGTACCCAGGCTCACTTATGTCGTCTCACTCTAGACACGTCGATCGAGGCTGATCATCATTACTGGTAGACTCTGCAGCAGGAAGAGGATCTCCCTGCGGTGGGGTCTCAGGACGTTCACTCAATCCATCACTTCTTCTCAATGCGGCGCTTCGCTGGCTCCGGTGACATTGTTGGAACTGCGGAGCAGCGCCTACACAGACTGGAAACAACTCGTTAGAGACGCGGGTGGGTCTCCTATTACTCCGCTGCTACAGGCATGTAGTGTCACAGAGCGTCTTCATGCCTGTAATCTGTGGAACACATTGTACTCATCGCTTTGGGCGTGGATCCCGATGCGCACAAGTCCAGAGCGCACGTCTAGCACAGCAAAGCTCTCAATCTCTACACCGCGCGGCCTGCTCGTGCAGTGTATGTCGGCCCAGTCGGCGCCTAGAGGTCTTTGTTGATCGGCCTTGATACGGCGGACGCCTAGTCCTAATCACCGTATATCAGTCCGGATTACACGCTCTAACGCTCCGGGACCCCTCATCAAAGAGGTTCCTCGTGCTCAGCCCAGCATTCCAGATACCGGTGATATGCCCTGAGCAAGTGCAAGGTCGGGCCGCCCTCCTCTGCTACACACGGGATGGCATCTTCGATGCCGGTATCACCCGATGTCTGTCCTGGGCACGCTCAGCTGTCGCGTTGTTGCAGGGGTGGCAGCGGAATTCAATGGACACTGTGTCGCGCTCATCAAGGGCATCTAGCCAGGGCGCATCCAGTCTCCTCAATGAAAGATCAATCGGCGCTGTCTCATCAGACGGATGCTCTCTCTAGCCTATCGTGCGTTTGATCCATCAATACTGCTCCCTTCAGATGCGGGCCAAGCCCCTCATATGATCCGTGCGCCCCGTCGGGACAGTGTCTCCTCTATATAGCGGATAGCCGTGCGTCATTGCAATTAGCACCTGCAACTTTCCCGTTTCCCGTCGCGGTATCAGCATGGCCACTGGATCTGTGGACATCGATTCCATCCTGAACCAGACTGTGGGGTATATCTTCATTGGACTTGTTTTCGAAGTGCTGTACGTATCGGAGCTGTGTTGGTGCCTTCTTCCGCCATGGTGTAATATCCTGTCATTTTCAGTTTTTACGGCGTTTCTTTAGCGCAAACAGTGTACTATTACCATGAGTACCCTCGCGATCGTTTCTACATTCGGGCTCTGGTAAGTTGTTTGCATTCTCACAGGCATGCACGCGTTGTTCATCCACTCGAAATTTCGTCATAGGTAGCAATAGTATGGTATATACTGCGCTCCGAAGACGACAGGGCATGTCTGACGAACATTTACAAGGGCACTCGACACCGTGAGGACTGGCTGCGACTTGCAGGTGAGGTTTCAGACCTTATGATCGCCTCGCCTCGTCTCATCGTGACAACGACGCAGTTCCTCTGGGCATACCTGGTCGATTCGCACGCCAACTTGGCAGGCCTGACCAAGTTTACACAGTAAGTCAACGTGCTATGGGATCAGTTGCTCCCATTAACCACGTCTTCACAGCGTCGCCATAGTAAGCTCCTTCCGCTCCTCCGTTGTAGTCCCGGACTAGTCGGCTGACGTGCGCGCTCCAAGGCCGAGTTTTTCCTCGCGGTTCGTGACTCCGCGCTTCTCGTTGATCCTGTGTTGACTGCTCTTTGTGCTTGTGCAGGGCCTCATCACGTTGATTGTCCAACTGTGAGGTGGCATATAGATCTCCACGATGCAGACGGCTAACCATTCTTTCCCAAGATATTATATATTCTCGATCTGGCACTGTATGTATCGCCCTTCTTCGAACGTGCTCAATAGGTTGACCTACATATGAAGTCATGGCTGATAAATGGCCCCGCGTTGTTCTGACTACATCCATGGTGAGCATCTGAGTGGAATAGGTCAAGTTGTCGATATGTCTCATGCATGTGGGATTAAGGTGTTGCTTGCACTACTATCATTTTGTACGTATCGGAAGCGTTACGTTGGTATGCTTCTCGGCTCAGTTAACGGGCACCCTTCACAGGTGGAGGACTGGGTAAGCCGCTTGCGACCTCGTTGCTCTTATGCTCACTTCCTTCCTCTCAGTGTCTGTCTATGATTTGTGCGTTTGCGCGTTTGTGTGTATGCACAGGATTCGACCCGATCTAAGATCCTTACAGCACGCCTGACCCTGCACTCGCTGCGTCCCTCGATCGCATGAAGATCCCTGCATCGATACAGACTGTCAGCGCTGTAGTCACGGACGTCTACATCGCGATCGCACTTACAATCATTCTCCGGGGGAAGCGGACCGGATTCCATGGGTGTGTATCTGCGCGACCGAGCTCGGCTCGGTTGCTTGCTCATTAATTATATCGCGTCGTCGCACTGACGCCCTTGGGTAATAGAACAGACTCGCTCATCACAATGCTCGTTGCATTTGCTATTCAGCGAGGTGTCTTGACTGCGTACGTTGTCTATAATTATTGCCCCATCTGATCATGATCGCTCATAATTCACTGTATAGCCTAATGCAACTCTTGCACTTTGCGACAGTGTGTTTCTGTCTCGATGTCTGACTTGACACATGTGTTGATTGTGGGCTGACCACAGTACATTGGTACATTCAAAGATGGTGCAAACAAGCTCGTGTGGGCACTGTTCCACTTCCCTGGTGGCAAGAGTGTGTATTGCATCTATCTGATTACTGGTATATGGAGTGTGCTGACATGGACTTGTAGTCTACACGAACTCTTTCCTTGCTGTGTAAGAGTGGTATTTGCTGGAATTTACTTCCAACTAATGCACTCTGCAGACTCAATATTCGTCACTGGCTTCGAGATGTTCCTGCTACAGGTGGGAGAATTGAAGACATTGAACTCATCACATCTAAGAGTGGCAGCACTGGAGGGTACGCATGGGCATATTCTGTACCCCCCGATGTTCACTGATAGAAATGGTCCCATCTCTAGCTCGCGTCCGAGGATCAGAGCCGCTCAGATCCACATCGAGAGCGAGATCTACTCTGACATGCCTCTCGGAAAGAAGGCTGGGTCCCGTGGTGGGATTCAAGACTGACGATCACGATTTGTTATCACAATGATGAGCCTACCAGAAGGTTTTCATCATATTGCAGATATGCTTTGTCCCCACATTGTGCAATGTGTACAGTAACAATGTATATTGGTGTGGCTCTGTATGTATACCCCATAAAGGAAAGAGAGACAAGTGCAATTTTTGTGATGATGCTCGCTGACCATGGCCCTTTGCCCCCACCACGTAATGGCAAGTGAGCTCTGTTTCTGTTTTCTGTGCAGGTCATCCTGTACTATGGCAAGCTATTATTGCAGTTATACCATTGTGCCTCAGACGGGACAGGGGTTGCCAGTGGAAACTAACTATATGTCCATGCCCCGCTTGGGGCATCGAAAATTTTGAGAGAGCAGATGAAAGTTTCGATTGCCGTTCCCTACAGGTACAAAACTTGAAGTACCAAGTGCGCATGTATGTGAGTCTGTCCCATGCAGCATATAGTCTACCACCCACGCTGTAGTTCATGCAAGAGAGTTTCAGAGTGCATAAAGCTGAAATGTGTTCCATCCAGAAAGACTACTTCTGCGTCGGGGCATACCTCTCGTGCACCCAAATCGATCGGTTCTGTTACTGTCCCTGACTCGTCTAGGTAAATCGAGAAGCCCTTCTGAGCGACGTATATGCTAAGTGGGATCTGAATGCGTCTCAGTCTCGCTGCTAGAGCACGGCGGAAATATGCTGGTGTGCTCCGCTCGCCGTAAGGGATCAGTTCAAATATGAACTCGTACGTCCCAATGACAATACTGGAGAAAGTCTTCCAACGAAGCGCGGCAGCCGGAGAGACTGCAGCGCCGTCTGCAGCTTTTTCGAATTCTTCGGCTAGTTGCTGACGAGACGCCGATGGCTCTGCTTTGTACATCCGAAGCATCGACTGCAGGACGCGCATCATCATCGCATGGCTAGGCGACCGCTGACGCATAGTGAGAGCATCGGGCTCGAGGTGCGGTGACATGAAGAGCAGCGGGAAGTGGTCGAGCAAACAGAACTGCGCTATCGTATCCCCATCGGCGAGCAGCCTCTCCGCAATTAAGAAAGGTATAAGAGAGGTCCCAGAGTAAGCCCCAATGCGATACGGTCCATTCGGGCGAGCGTTCTTGATCGCCTTGTAATAGAATTCCGCCATGGCCTCGATAGAATGCATGGGAGTATCGGGCGTCGACTGAAGGGCCCATAGGGATGTCGTGAAGGTTTGCTGGAAGGGCATGAAGGTGACGACACTGCCGCTTGCGCCGTGGACGAGAATCAATGGGTTCTCCCCTGGATGATCCACCAGCTTCACCAGTGGTTGACCGGGCCGACTGAGCTCTTCCCAGTTGAACGCGTCGTCACCGAGCGGCCTGCCAGCAACATTCTTTGCACTTTGAGCCGCATTGAGGCGGGAATATAGATCTTCGAGACTCAAGCCTCCGAGCAGCTGCATAGAGGATACCGAGAAATGATCCTTGAGAGCGAAGGACAGGCGGCCAGCTGATAGAGAGTCGATTCCGTACTGCGCAAGAGGTGCATCAGGTGAGAACACGTCAGCGGGAACATCCACATGTCGCAGTACGATTGTCAACAGGCCCTCCCGTGTGAGTCGACGAGGCACCGTCAGAGAATCCGATAGGCCCTTCACTTCCGTGAGGTGGTCGTACAAAGGCGATGGACCCAGGTGTCGGCGAACAAGGTCCCAATTGAAGTTCGGTACGTATGTACCCACGGACGCGATCGACATCATGCGGATGCCATCCTCAATACAGTCACACAACTCTGCGGCAGATCAGAACAACGTCGTGATTGTGGCACTAGTGATGCATACCTCTCGCAGAGAATGCCCAGGAGAGGAGGTGGCTCACTCGGGAGCCTTGCTCTCCATGCGTCATCGTGTCACTGATCGACACAGTATCTGTGATGGCGGGGGCAACGATAGTGAAAGCATTGTTGTGCTGTCTCACCATGCCCTCTAGCGCCGTGTTTGCGCTATGTAGAATGGGAGTCAGCCATGTTCGGAGAAGCAAAATGAAATGTTGCGACCTAGAATAATTTGTCTGACCAGCGTTTCCGAATGTTGCAATAGAAGAAAGCGCGACGAAGAAGTCAAGAGTATCAATGGCCATGACTTCCTCTAACACTCTCATTGCGTGAACCTTCGGCTTGAATGCTGCTTCGAAGGTCGACTTGTCTTGCTGGAAGAAGGTACGATCCGCCAGCACTCCAGACAAGAGCATACAGCCCGCGATGCGCGCACGAATGCTCGAAAGCACTGCCTTCATATTTCGGGCCGAGCTGGCATCGCAGGCGCGGAGATCTAGCGTCAAGTCAGTGCGTCCCTCCAAGTAATCCAGTATGCGCAATGCAAGCACGTCCCCAGCTCGCTCTAATGAACGTCTGCCAGAGCGAGACGTGAGAATGAGATGTCTTGCGCCGCGCTGATGGAAAGTGTGAGATCTACATTCGATAGACTAGCCAATCCACTTACCTCATACATCCACAGAGCTATATGCAGACCCAAACTTCCGATACCTCCTACTAGGACGTACAATGCCGATGAATTGAAAAGGGCAGACAATCCACTAGGCGTGTCAGCCACGCGTATCTTAAGTGCTTCTTTGTCGAGAATCTCCGCCGAGTCCGCGAATCCGCGAATCCGCGACGGCAGAAAAGTACCGAGGTAGTTGAGTACAGCGCCCATTCCGGTAGATGTCGATGTACGATCGTAGATAGGTGGTGTTGAATCGTCAGCGAGAGAGACTTCGCGAATCCGAGGGACGTGCAGACCAAAGTCTGTGTCGACGTACAGCTCGTGTTCAAGATCGGGGACCGAGGAGAGACGGCGGGCCAGAGCCTCTACCTTCTCTTCTGGCAATGCAGAAGCAGCGATCAGTAGGTTGACGTCCCATGCAGCCAACTCTCTCCTCAAGGACCTCGTAAAGCCTCGTGCACTATCGCCGTCGGACCCTTCCCGAGCAATGACCCAAACAGAAAGGGCACCGTTGACATCGTGCACCTTCAGGGCCGCTTGTATCTCGAGTTCATTGCCTATTCGATACCAATAGGTGCAGAAACGCGGCCCCGTTTGCGACTCGATGCAGGTTGGATCGAGAACACGAGATAAGACCGGGGTCAGTGTCACAGGCTGAGATGCAATCCCGAACCGTTTCGACACAGGCGAAGGGGGCTTTATGAAGTGACGCGCAACCGTGAGATCACGGAGAGTGCAGATCGCAATACCATCACTAGACACGACGCGTATCTCGCTCGTAAGCTCGTCTGTGCGGCTACGTCAGGAAAACTATCATGCCAAGTGATACGACTTACTTGGTTGCCACTTTGTGAGGGTGGCATGTGCGTACAATGTGCCGCTCAGAAGATGTGTGATGGGACTAGGCTGGTGGAGTGTAAGAGACCCTAGCGCCGAGGGCAGATAATACACATTCTTATCCCAATTCGCTGTAAATCGCGGATGCACCGTAGCATGCAGGCACGCATCGAGAATCGCAGGGTGTATGACGTAGTTCCTGTTGTCGACCAAGTGTCACCTACGGCAAGAAGAACGGAAATGGACTTTACTCACGATTGCGACGCGTGGTCGAGGCCTTCGACTTCCACCAGTGCCTCATCAAGGCCAAAGTAGCATCTCCTGATCCGGCTAAACACGGGACCATACTGAGCAAAATTCTGGAAACCGACATAGAGGTCTGCCAAGGGACTGCGTGAGCCAGGGTCGAAGGGTCATCTTAGAGGAACAGCAAACCTGTAGCATCTTCCAGTTTGCATACAAGTCGGTTCAGTGCGTCGGAAGTCGATAAGGACTCGACTTCTTCGAGGCATTCCCCATCTATCATGGACCCCTCGGCGTGGATGCGCGGCGGCATGTCATCCTGTCAGTGCGAAGTGTGTTAGCACCTGTCCCTTGCTCCTATACTGAAGCCCATACATCGCTCGAGTAGTTGGTGGTAGCATGCTGGGATAGTACGAACCATTTCGATCCATCACGTTGTAGGGTGAGGGCTAGAGGTGAATCTGAGGCAAGGGAGAATATGGCGCGGAACTGTACATCTTGAATCACACGAGCCCCGGCTTCGAGGACCTGTGTTGCTGCATCAATACACAGGCGTAGAAGGGACGATTCCAAGGACCAACCATCTCGAGATAACCTGCAGCAGGCATGATCGGCTCTTGATTAATTACATGCTGTGCAAGTTCGGGGTGCGTCGCTTGGTTGACTCTCAAGCCATCTCCACACAGCGGGCGCACCAAACGCCCAAGCTGCCTCCTCAGTAGTCTTGATCTTCCTGGTAAGTATGGGACGGGTTTGCGAGCAAAGGGATAAGGAGGAAGTTGGATAGAGTGGTCCAGCGACTTAACCTCGTTCAGCGCGCGGAAGTCTATGCCATTGTACCCAGCTGCGACCAATCGTCCGATCATGCCGAGTAGAACAGTCTCCTCCTGATGAGTCTCATACGCCTTCGTTCGACGCATTGGACACAGGATGGAGGGCGCAGGAGCACCCAACTCTTGCAGGTAGAGCGAGAGAACCGCATGAGGGCTGATCTCGATGAAACGGGCGGAGGGATGGGCACGCAGAACCGATCGCACGCTCTGGGAAAAGCGAACTGGTCCTCTGCTGTTCTGCCAGAAGTAGTCCTCCGTGAATCGATCAAGGAGCGTACCAGTGGCAGTAGAATAGGTCGTCACCGTTGGAGTGCAAGATCCTCCGTTGCGAGCAAACACTTCTTCCATGCGTGCACGGTACGACGCTTGACCTAGATCCATCATCGCCGAGTGAACAGCTACGTTTGTCTGAATCGTACGCGCCAATATGCCTCTGTGCGTAGCAATCTCTACAGCGCGAGCGACCAACCTGCGCTCGCCTGCGATAGCGACCGCCTGCGGACCGTTGTAACAGGCAATGTCCAAGACGCCCTCTCCCGCTGATGCTTTCGCCAACGCGATGATCTCATCTGCTTGGAACGTGGCACATGAAAGTGCAGCCATGCCTCCGTTGGCAGTCTCTACGACTTTCATCTCGCGGCCTCGTACGTAGGCGACCTCCAGAGCGACACGCTTGGATGCTGCCCCACTTGCATACAGAAGGGAGGTCTCCCCGGCCGAGTGGCCCATTACGATGTCAGGCCGGAGACCAAAGCTGGAGAGCAGGTCGAAGAGCGCGATCTGGATCATTGCGAGCGATGGGAGAATGACGGCGATGGGCCAAGGAGTAGGCATGGAAGCGGACGGCTTTGCGTCACCAAAGAGTCCAATATCCCTGATGAGGGATTTGCCGCCACTGAGCTCTTCATGATATGCGTCCAACTCGTCGATGGTGTTACGGAATACGGGGAAGCGCGCGTAGAGCTGGCGCCCCACTGCATAGTAGAGTTAGTCGAGGCGAGGCGAAGGCACAAGAAAACTGCTCACTCTCGATATGCTGAGGGCCCTGTCCTGAAAACAAGAATACGACAGGAGGTTGTTCATGAGAAGCCAATGTGGGCGTAGGGAAGTCGACTTCAGATAGGTCTTGCCCAGGACGTGCTACCGCGAAGCTGCGCCAACTCATCTGCCGTACACGACGTCCGCATATAGCCGATACCTCGTGTAAGCGGTCTCGATGAGCCACCACGACTTCCTTGAGACGCTTTCCCACTCCGGTCGCGGACGCAGGCGACATACCACCGATCATAATGAGCCTCGGGTATTCCTGGCCTCGCGCGGCGGCAGAGACATCGTTGTCCGGCACAAGTGGGCTCTCAAGTACAGCGTGACCGTTTGCACCCCCAATACCGGAGCTGTTCATAGACACCAAGAGACGTCCAGAACTGTCACGGGCATGAATAGGAGTGGACTCGAGGGGTACGGCGAGCTTGTACGAGTCCCAGCGAATGGCAGGATTCCGCTCCCGAAGGTTGACGTTGGGGGGAACGATGCCCGTCTCGAAAATGCCGCACACTTTGCACAAGGACGCTAGGAACGCAGTAATCTCGAGGTGCCTGACATGGGAAACATATGAGTGTGTCACAAACCACGTGATTATGGACCCGTTCAAACATACCCTATGTTTCCTTTCACGCTGCCGACGAGAAGCTCAGAGTCTCTCTGGAAATGCTGCCCCACCCAATTAGCCTCTGACGGGTCACCCACAGCTGTGCCTAGCTGCACGTGAGTCGCTAGCAGACGAGCAACTAGTGACATGTCATCCGTAGAACTCACCAGTGGCGTGAAGCTCAACGTAATCAACCTCTCGAGGATCCCGACCCGTACCACGGAACGCCCGTTTCATCGCTTCTACTTGAGCGATCGCGGCGGGACCATAGACAGGTGCTAGCGACCCAGACGAGCTCAGACCCGTCCCAAGAATCTGCAAGCACCATAAGCGTTCGCAAAGAAGCGAAAATAGCACGACGTACATTGGCGTAGATATGGTCCCCATCTCTCAGCGCTGCCGACAGTGGCTTCAGCACGATCGCCACCGCGCCTTCGCCACGAGAGAATCTGTTCGATGCGTCAGTGAGCCTCGTGTACCGACCAAAGAGAGCTTGACGCACCCATCTGCATCAATGTCGAATGGTTTGCACTTGCCATCAGGCGATAACACGGATCCCTGACTGTATTGCACGAAGTCCGCCAGTCTACGACTCACGTGAAAACGTGGACGGTTAATTGAGAACAAGCAACGCCATACCTGAGGTTCAGCTGACATGCGGCGACGACGGCAGACTCGCATTCACCCGCCCGCAGTGCCTGCACCGCCAAGTGTGTTGCCGTCAAACTGGAGCTGCACGCCGTGTCCACTGGGATGCTCGGTCCGCGCAGGTCGAGATGATACGAGATCTTGTTGGCTACCATGCACGGAATGCCGCCGAACGAGCCTTGTGCTTCGTAGACGTCCTGCATCACTCCGTTGCATCAGGAAGAGCAAATCGTGATGATGATCGGTGGGTATGACGCACCGGTTCAGCGATGCTGAGAATGTCGTGGTTCGTTGCGGACGCGTAGCACCCGACATTCTGGCCCCTGTAATCGATCCCAGAATCGAGCAATGCTAGGAACGAGAGCTCGATGAGCTTTCGCGTGCTGAGGGACATAGCACGGGCGTCCCTTGCGGAGATGCCGAATTCCACGTGATCAAACTGGTCAATGTCCTTGAGGAAGGAACCATGTGTGGTCGCCACCTTGCCAAGCCCACGTCCATGCCATCTGCTATCGTGTGAGCCAGAAGGCTACGAAGACAAGCACAGGCCAAGTAAGGGAGACGCACGAGTCGATGTTAAATCTTTCCTTCGGGATGCGAACGTAGGACTGGCCGCCGTCGAGGAGGAATTTGTTGAAACGTGGATAGTCGAAGTTGGTGTTTGCGAGATCGCCGCTTGGTAGCTCCGCTGCGATGCCAACCTGCATTGGGGTGAGATGGACACTACTCAGACACGGAACTTACGCACCACAGCGATAGGTTCGTGGGGTTGTGTGCAATGACCAGCAGACATGTTAATGGTGAAAGCGGGAGGCCAGTCGAGGTCGAACCTCATGGGAGCACATCTATGAGGACTTTAGCGGGCATAGAGAATAGGACGAGAATGGGTGCACACACACTTGCAATCAAAGGCAGAAAGTTGCACGGAAGCAGGAAGAGTTCGAACGCCGAGTAGAGCGGGATCTCTCCCCAAGGAGTCCCACACCTGGCCATGGGTTTGGCGTGCCTGAAATTAATGTGTTGACAAGTACTGCCAAATAACGCTCCTACTCCTGCGGCACAAGACATGGTCTCAGTGCGCGACAGACACCTGTGGGACTGCTGGACCGCTATTGTCGTCTCTGACTCGCTCCCGACCAAGGGCTCATGTCCGCTGTACTTCCGACTGAAAGCGGGGCACCATTAGACACGGTCTAGGTATTCGTAATTTCAGAGAGGAAGACTGCGGATACTTGCAATAAATGATGCTCCAGATGATTGAACCTGCCGCATGCGCTGGCTTCCCAAAATCCGCTCGGAACCCGCCCAACGAGTCGAGCGCGCAGCGCTGGCGGTGTCCTATTTTAGACGCACTGAGATTCGAGGCTTGGCAGATATACACAAGAATCTGAAGATTCTCGTCAATGATATCACTGTCACGGTGGACTCAGATTGAGAGGGAAGCTAGGCCGCATTGCTAATGTGGTTGACTGGCATCACAGTGGCGAAAGTTTACTGCGGCAGCACTCTCTGCATTTGCTGGCAGATCGTGGGAGAAAATGAGGTAACGTTTTCACAGTGGCGAGAACATATTGGGGATAAACCTTCGTACCACATCTGACATCGTTGGAGGAGCACGTTGGCTTTCCATCATACGATGCCGTGTGGTTTTAAGTCACCCACTGTACTATCGCATGTCCTCCGAATACTGAGGTATTGTCATGACGCGTCGAGTCCGGACTCTGACACTCCTTCATATCGTCACGTCAAGTCTTTACTGATCACGAGAATACGTGATAGGATAGCAAATCGCACCGTATGTCATCAAAGAACATTTGACATGTCACTTACAGGACCGGCCTCCTCGCATGTGCATCGTAGCATCGCAACATAATTGGTGGAAGCCTCGGAGAACGCGAAAGTGTAAACGGGTGACTGAGGTGAGGGTAGCGCTATGTCTGTGCTGGTATTGCATCTTCTGATGTATTGATATCAGAAATTTAGGTGGTTAATCCACAAGCGCCGTGCTGTGGTGCGAGTCTCGCCGTCCGAATATATTCGCAAGCTACCGGCCTCTTGGTAGAACCGGGGTTGCGGAGAGCTACACAGACGGAAATGAGATCAGTGGCGAGGTAGAATCAGTATGTTGGCCTGAACTTTCCCTCGTCGCTAAAATTGACCGTGTTCCGGCAGGTCCGTGCGGCCTCAAGCCTCGGCGCTGATCTTGTCCTGGCGTTGTCAGATTGTACTGTCCGCAGGCTGCAGCTCGGTATACGCTCGCACATGTGATAATTACTCGGTTCGTCGTGTGCGGTACGTATGGAGGAAATACCTGGCCTGAGTCACCGTTTGCTAGCTAGGTGGGCGGATTGCCGGACTTAAACTTCAGCCGGACGAGCACATGCAGCCAGCGCCACGAAGCCCCAAGCCCGCTCCGACATGTCGGACACTTCTTCCACACCCACGATGTTTCCGACAGTAACAGCGTATTGGCAACGAAGAATGCAGTTCTGTCCATCATTGGCGTCAAACGGGTAAGTCCATGCGCTGCGTGAGCCGCTCTGCGTTCCGCAGAACCTCTCCTCGTGCACGACCGCCCAATCAGCCGCAACAACGCAGTGCTGACTCAGCAGATTCGGAGTATTGCGCGCCCGAGAAGCATTACTGGCAAGCTCACCCAGGTCGATTGAACGCTGGTTGTAGTGGACTAGATTGTTGGTCTACTACGCTCACCATCGACTTCCGCGGCGTACTTGATGGAATCTCAGTCGGCCACAAGAGCTCAGCTCAATGGGGTACAGTGGCGGGCATGGCTAACAGGTGGTTCTGCGCGTGGCGAGTCTAACGTATGTAAATGTACTGAAATGCAGCAACGTTCTCAGTTACCGGCGCATTCTTGCTGCAATTCGCAGTCGTGGGCTTCGTGAGTTACCAGTATAGGGCTTCTTGCTGTGCTGTACTCAAGTCCTCTATAGATGTCTGCTTTCGGTGTCATGCAAGCATACTACGTACAGAACTTCCTGTCGCATTCTTCTGCGTCGGCTATCAGCTGGATCGGCAGTATCCAAACACTATTGGATCTCACTCTAGGTGCATTCCTCGGTCCTCTGTAGGTACTATCTCTGCGACTCAATATCGACATCGATAGATACTCATGTTTTTGCAGCTTGGATCGTGGCTACCTGCGTCACGTAGTCATTGGCGGATCTGCTGTATACGTCGTCTGGTACGTGTATTTTCGCGCTTTCAGTGAATTTTGCTCCTCAAATCGGTACTGGTCTCTAAATGCAGCCATTTTATGCTCTCTCTTGCGAAACCCCAAGAGTATTATCAAGTCTTGCTGTCACAGGGCATCGGAATGGGTTTCGGAATAGGTTCCATATTCCTCCCAACGTCCGTCCTCATATCCCAACACTTCCAACGTAGGAAAGGATTGGCCATGGTGAAATTTCGCTTGCCTACAAGTGCCATTACTCTTCAGAGCTCATGACGTCGCAGGGCATTGTGCCGGCTGGCGGCTCTGTGGGCGCCGTCGTGTTCTCCAGTACGAATGTTGTGTGGTGTGATGCTCACGTGCTCATTCATTCCTTGCATCGTAGTCTCGCTCAACTACCTCCTGCAAGGGTCCTTGGGCTTCGGTTGGTCTATACGGGTCACGGCTTTCATCTGCCTCGCACTTCTCCTGCTCGGAAACCTACTCTTGTTCGACCCGAAACCGGGATGCGATGCCTCGGCAGCCTTGTCTGACGATGTTGACAAGCCACGTACCTCTGATGAACCCGTCGGCGACTCAGACAACAATGAGAAAGCGGATGTGCAAGCGGAGGCAGAGGAGGGCGGGAATTCCAACCGTCGGGTCCCACTGTTCGATCGTCGATATGTGCGGGTCCTCATCCAAGGGTTTCTGACCGGGCTCGGGCTCTGGTTCCCTTCATCTTACGTCCAACTGTTCGCGGAGAAGAAGGGTGTGAATCAGCAATTGACATTCTTCAGCCTTGCGATCTTGAACGTGGCGAATGCCTTGGGCCGTATTCTCCCGAATTGGCTGAGCGACAGGTGGGGGGCTGTAGAGGTGTACGTCCCGTGCCTCGTACTCAACTGTACGTTGCACATCCATCTCTTGTGTATAGCGTGAGTGAATGATAGCGTGATCTCAGCCGCTTTGCAATTCGCGCTGTTGGGATGCACGACGAGCTATGGTCTCGTATTGTTCACGGCATTGTGAGTCCTTCCACGAGTAGTCTTCTATTGCATCTCACTATGTCCGTCATAATAGCTATGGATTCTTCTCAGGAACAGGTACTTCTACTCGCCTTCCACAAATCATGGCTTGAATGCTGACAATGTTCAGCTGTGTCGTTGTATCTTCCTGTCGTCGCCTCAATCAGTCGAGAAGGCGTTGATGTAGGGTGGGTGCGAATTTCCTCCACTGTTTCACTTGATAGCATATGATATACTGTCATTAGAAAGCGGATGGGCATTGCCTTGTTTCCGGTTGGCATTGCGAGTCTAGTTGGTACCCCAATAGGTGGTGCTCTCATTGGCCACGAGTATGTATGGTGGAAAGGCGTAGTGTTCGCCGCGGTGAGTCTGCAATACAAAATTAAGTCAGTATACTCACGCTGTAACAGATTACCGGGCTGGTAGGCGCTGTAGCTACGGGAAGCATCCTACTGGAGCGGTCTCGCAAGACCTGATCCCATGATGCATTTTGTGTTCGTCTCCTATCAGGAGGTGTGTTTCGCTACTGCTAGACTACATGAATTGTGCATGGTATGTAGAGCTCTTGATGAACAATGGCTGGCGTTACGTTGCTGCATACAATGCGAATGAGGATACAGCTATGACGTGGTTCCGTCCGGCGTCCATGAATCAACGAGGCTCGTGCCTGACCCTCCCGAGTTTCTGAATTCGAGTGCTTGTCACAAGTGGCGGTACTAGCGCTCTATCGCCGCGCATTTTGTCAAGCAACTAAGCCCGTCATATTACAGTTGGCCTGCGTCTTCACTTCTGCCGCACGATCCTGGCAGAGAGTGTCTGCGATTGCTACACACCGGGAGTGAAGTAAGGCGGCCAGACATATCATGATGCGCTCAGTGCGCCGCCCTACTATGCTACATAGTATTGAGCTAAACTTAGCCCACTCTTACATCTACACCCGGGAAACTCGTATCACCTAGCAAGACTCCTTCTACATAGCGCTTCTAGCGTCATCACCCTTGGCTCTGTACTTGATCCTTTTGATTATCCGCGCTTCCACACCCCTAGCTCTGCGTGCTGTCAGTTGCTGACGGAACAAATTGCATTCCTGAAATGAGTTCTACTCTCCGGGCGCACGTCACATATCGTGGGTGCGAACAGATTTGGGCGGCTGAATGCAATGTGGTCGTCCGTATCCGTGTCCGCTGTGCTCTTCCGTGTTCACGTCACGTCAACGTCAACCTGAGCGACTATCATCTCCATCTTCTACTAGTACCGCACTTCCTTGTTATCCAACGCTTGACGCACTACCCTGAACCACTCGTCACGGTCTCTACTGTATCTGCCCATCGTCGGACCACTGGCGTTTGCACATTGGGATCAAGACCACATGGTGTGAGAATGGTCTGCATGACATGGCGTGAGTGAGATCTTGTCAACGTCTCAGTTCTACCTCAAGATAACCCTCTCCACCCCTGACATGACAGGCTTTGCTCACGACTGACCTTCGTCATCGGCTCAATCGCTTCGCTTACGCGCTTGATAAGTCTGAACAACAAGCTAGACTCGGAGGTATTGACGGCTCTTCAGCCCTAGGATCCATCCAATGCCGGCCTGCAGTAGTCGTGCGTGCGTAATCCTGAACAGTCTAACTATAATGTGCCTTCGTTAGTTGGAGTATATCCCAAGAGGAAAATCTAGTCATACAGACTTTACAAACAAGCATTACATTAGATACATAGCACCACGTTCCATCGACACGGCTAGATAGGTCAATATTGTTATGTCGTCAAATGTCAAAACTACCAGTTCTAAATCCATCACCGACGCTCTTCAGCTTGTTATCCCTTTCCTGTTCCACTACACTAGTTATCTTTACTGTCAGCGGGCGCATCGGTATAGAGCCCGCAGAAGATGCCTCGGCTCCATTGTGCCTATTAGACGATCCGAGCGAGTCGTTCCTCATCTGCGATCCCGTCTGCGCCCATCCAAGGCCTACTCTGACATTGATCAACATGAAGGATATGCCAGACATGGCCGGCCACGTATCGACAGCGGTGAATTGCAAGTTGGAATGTGCTTGATATGATATGAAGAACACCGTTGTCCAGGACCTGGTGATGTTTGTGAGGCATGTGTTAACTGCCTTGATGCAGACTCACGTGTAGAGTGCAGCACTCTCTACAAAGGTTGCCAGCACGCTCTGTGGTATGACAATGAGTGCCTTGACCGTATTTCTGAGTAGTGAAGCGTACCAATAGGTTCGCACCACTATAAGTGTGAACGTGTTTTTGGGAGCTCCACACCCGGTATGCAATCATGCCTGAGCTTAACCTAAATACTGGTACCACCCAGTGCAGAATCAACTCACTCGTGCTATACAGGTTGGTGCTGGATAATAAGCGAGGTTTTAGTAAAATTTGGCAGTCCATATTGAAGGGCCGTAAATCCAGCTCACCCCAGGGTAAACACGCAATCACTAGTAATCCATCGACCAGCTTGAGATACAAAGACATTCTCTCCTGGATAGTATTGCGTGAACTGGTAGGTAATCCCAACTCCACATGCTCCGGGGGAGACAGTTTAGTAAGACGGGGCTTCCTGTCTAGTCAGAGACAGTCGACTTACCAGTGAGACCTGCAAGTGTGCATAATGGAAATAGAATTACTGCAAGCCTGCGGTTCCACACAATCCACAGCCTATAGATCTGGAAAATGCCGCCAAGTCAGCTTCAAGGCTGTGAGTAGTACGGATAACGTGAACGACGAACGCACCACCATGGCGTCACCGATGACTAGGGAAGACATCAAGAATCCGGTTTTGACAACTTCGGTGAGCTGCTTCAGGTCTCCATAAAATGCCAGAGGTGCGTTTCCTTCCTCATAGTGTACGAATGCTTGAAAGGCTCGTATACACGTGAGTATCCAGTGCTACTCAAACCGATCAGTACTTGAGGCAGATTATTGTTAGACTACCCACTGCTGTAATAGTGACAAAGAGTGAGATTGCTCCTACAAACATTGGACTCTTGCATAGCTGCATGATGACTGCCGAAAACGGTGCTTGGGATCGACCTCCCTGTAGTAAATGCTTCTGCCGAGAAGCCAGGAGATAGACAGAGGATAGCCCTAGGACAAAGAATATCCCATAGAGGAAGCTTTCGAGAAAAATTGTGGCCAGGTTGGCAGATACAAGAGGAATACCCGCCATATCTTGGGCAGTCAAGGTTGCTGTTCTATGATTATTGACCAAGCTGGGCAGCGCAGCGACTTAAATCAAGAGTGTCGGTATATATATGTGTATAAGCGCCATCTAACGTCTCAAGGAATCATGCGCCGGCGGTGATAAAAGGGATGGAAAATCCTCGTCGTTTGACCTTATCCGGTGGGGCCGGTGAGACTGTGGGAGATATCTAGTAGTATAGTTTGTATAATCTGATGCATCAGTCGCCATTGCTAGCGACTCACCTACCTGCGGCACGCAGCGTTTCTGCCATGGAAATGGCACGGGGAGACATGGACATATGCCCTTCAAGGAGGATGGTGAACTGTGTCGACCAGATAGTAGGAATGAATATCCGCCTGTGTCACAATATCGAAACAAAGAGATGCCATGCCACAACGAGCACGCTCACGGGAGAACGGCACATCGTTACAAGGGTTAGCGCGACGTCTGATGATTGGACTGATACTGAGACAAACGACAGCTCACCCTAACTCGCAGTTCCGTTGTGTACTTCAGTCTGATGTGGCCAACGTTTGCTCATATTCGTCTCAAAACACATATGAGATTGTGCATAGTCGGTATCGCGCAATCAGACTATGTTGCGTCGGCGTATCAAACGGCATTTGATCTTGTCAACAGTTACTACACATTGTTCAGTCACATCAGGTTTCAGTCGTGGCACAAAGCATACGAGGATTGTCGATGACCGTCACTAGGGAACCTCACAGAACTTCACGGCCTCTCGTGGAGTAAATATCTATGCTTGGCTTTCAACACCGTGGTTTCCTGAGCGGCCTACATTACAGCCGCATCGTGAGACTGGGATCAAACCAATGCAAATGGGTCTTGCCTCCGCTTGAGCGCTTGAGATGTCAGAGCTACTACGTCGTTTTTTGGTGGACTAGCAGAGGTAGTTGGTGCCGCAAGAGAAAGCGCCACAAAGGCGCCGTGTCCTGAGGATACCAAATTGTGTTGCATGACAGCACCTTATGCTACAGCTGTCAATGCTTGTGGAGGTGTGATTACCTGACAGCGGAGAGATAAGCCCGGCGAAGTGGGTTTGGCTTGCCTGGGCTACCCGTGGGCAGGCTGTATTTCCTCGTGAGCAAACCCCATGCCGTGATGTTAGAACATGATACTCACGCAGAGGGGTTATGTCGCTTGAAATCTGAAGTTCGAATAACGGAGCCTCCTGCATTCTCACAGACGCCGTGATGTGCATGAGGCGAAACATCGAATATGGGCATTATGAATCAAAGCCGATGGGCAGTTCTGGACCATGCGGACAACTGCTCACCGTCAGTTGTGCAGGTGGAACCACGACTTTTCTAGCATACAGAGGTTGGTACAACAAGACAATGCGCCCACTGCCTGAAGAGACTGCGGCCCAAGTGCTCAGTCTCGCTTTCTGACGACAGTTTCGGTGTCGCGGGCGGCGGTGACGTTGATATGCTTTGCACAAGAAACAGGCCGCTTAGTGCTCTTCGGGTCAGTCAGTGAGCAAGCAAGACCGGGAAGCGGACACCGCTAGAGAGAATCCCCCATTATACCTGGAGACATCCACATCTTCTCGCAACGGCAAGGATACCGAACCTTCCGTGCATCTATGAGACACGGCTGCAACAAGACATATAGTGCAATGGATGGAATTAGCAGGCTGGTTAATGCGACTGCCTATAGCATATACCTTGGCACGAGGAACTCATCAGTAACTGTCATGAATGAAACACGTGCGACTGATTACGCACTGGTACAGCGGCGACTTGTCACCCATCTCGCGGAACTCTTCCATCCGATCCTTACTTATGCCCTCTTTATCACACTTCTGCTGGTTTTCCAGATTCAATCTGTGGAACTCGAGCATACCCACAGCACTCAGCAGTGCACTAGTGTTGTCGAGGTAGCCCGTCAAAGCTGATCACCACCAAAGTCAGCACGCGTGATGCACTCACGCGACAGCAAGGCAACTGATGTTCGTAGCATGTCCTGGGTGGTATCGGGGACTGTCCTGTGCGCGATAGATGAACGAGGATGCGAATCTGCATTGACACATCAGCAGCGGTCTGCCGTCTTCTAACGGATGAACTCACCCGCCGAGGTTGCCTAGTCCAATGGTCATAGCGATGACGACGCCGCGTTTCACATCGCCTCCGACGTTTCCACCTGTCCAGGCGAGCACGCACGCCGCGGCGGGGAACAAACCGCACGACGCAATGATCGTCCCAACATAACCCACTGTTGCTTCTCGCGTAGCGAACAAGATTACGTAACCGACCAGCCCAAGTAACGTGCCGACGAGCACGAACGGCCCGCGCATTCTCCAGCGGTCGGACAGCATACCGAAAGCGACGGTTACGAGGCATCCGGCGACGTAGGGAGGTATGGTGAGCAGCTGTGCGTGTGCAGCGGAGTAGCCAAGGCCGGTGATGATTGTCGGGAGAAAAAGAGCGAAGGCGTATGCCGGGAGCGCCGAGCTGTGCAGGAGTTAGGGGCATCAGAGTGAGTTAGGATCAGGAGCGCACAAGAGGTAGAGGAGCATGTAGAGGTAGGTGTGGGGGTCCTTCAGGGCTTGTCCCAGGAACTTCCATTGGAATGTTTTCGCAAGACCGGCGGTATCTTCCCTTATCATGTTGACAAGCCATTCTCGCTCATCCGCTGTGAGGAATGGAGCGGTTTCTGGATCCTGCGCAAATAGTCAGGATCGTTCGATGGAGATTCTCACCCGAAGGAAGACTCACATCGTACATGAAAAAGTACGACAGAGCAGCGACCACTACGGTGACTGTCGAGGTAGGAGGGTGCTTTCAGTGTTGCACGGTGTGAATGTGGCGGGTGACATACTCAATCCCTCCAACAAGAACTGAACCGATCAAGATGAGCAGAGTGACGGCTTGTAGTCTTGCAGCTACTTACAATCCACGACCATCCGGCCAACCCGCCGATGCTATTGTTCCACCAGTGAGCCAAACCTAATGCAGAGTATACCAGCACTAACCCCTTCATTCTTTCGATTCCGAAAGCTAGTATACCACCGAATGCGCCTATTCATCGTGAGTACCGGTGAAACCATTCTACTGTTTCACCTACCGGCGACAGTTGCCGCAGATAGGAAGATAGACACCCGTTGGGCTTGTGCCGCTCTTGGGTACCAGAGGCACAAATAAAACGTCACACCAGGAAACAAGCCAGACTACAGGGTATCAGGGTGTCAGATAGTACCCATGTCCGATTGCATAATTCAGTACCTCGGTGAAGCCCAAGAATATGCGCGCCCTACACGAGGTCAGCAGGCATCTCGAAAGGGATTAACCGGAGAACACGAACGCGATCAACCCGGAGAAGCTCTTCACGAAGGCCATGGAGAGCATGACAATGCCCCAGCATACCATGATGAACGGAACTGTGGGAAAGTTACCTCCTGCTCCTGCACGACACAAGATGTGAACGTACTCCATCGCGAAGGCTTGAGCAGTTTCATTGCCATGTTACTAGGTAGATAGTTCTTCGCTGAGCTTATTTCGCGTCAAAAATATGATGTACTACTCACGAAGGCACCTCAAAGAAGGTATATGGCAACTATGGCCAATGATGAGTCTGATACAAGCAGTAGGGAGCTTGAACACTACGTACGAAGAAGATCGCCGAACACAGATTGTACTGTAGACCCGTCAGATGTAGATCTGTCGTCAGCCCAGCAACCTTGGCATTCCCTGATTCACCAACAATGTGAGCATCGCCAAGACGCATTGGAGTGGTTGGACGGACCGATGTTAGTGCGATCGCTGGTAAATCACTACGGTCAACGAGACATTTCTCAAAAACTCAGACAGCTCACAGGAATGAGAGGAGGTAGAGAAGTGAGACGAAAGGGAGGAGGTGTCTGTCGAGTTTGCGCAACACATGGCCGGGGTCAACTGATGACGAGGGAGCATACGGAAGTTGCTGAGATTCAAAGCTTGCATCCTTCTCTTTCTCGTCAACGGGAGACCCTAGCATGGTGGCTGCTTTTGCTGAGTAGCAATGGGACAGCGCCAGATAGAAGCCGATGAACCGTTCCTTTAAGGTCTTGTCTGGTGTTGAACTTACGGAAGCACCTCAGAGACTACTTCCCACCTATCTCTCTCCCGCCATCCGCCACCTGTCACAGATGGAGCAGTGGCGCGAGAGTGTGTGCACGGGATGATGGGGATGCCTCTCAGTTGTCAAGATAACGGATGCGGCGACTGTTGAGAGTCCTCAGCCGCGTCGCCGATGCCGAAGTGAGGGGCTAACCACACTGAGCTGGGCTACCATGCAGCAGCGATTCGCTTGTTTGCATTACCCTTGGCACACGAAACAGGTACACCAGCAATTCAGTTGCTCGGATGCATCAAGACTTCAGCCCCAGCTGAGCCATTCACACGCAGCTATAAGTTGCAATGAATTGCGTACCGTAAGATGGCATCATATTTTGATTACATGACGAAAGTCTACGAACAAGTCTAGGACATTCAGCTATGTGACGAGCGTCCGTACCAGTTGTGAAGTCGTACCTAGACGAGCCAACGCAAGAGGACGTGTGCCGTCCCACAAGATATGGTCCGGATTGTTCCGCACAGAAAATTTTCCTTCAGCATCAATCAACAACCTATAATTGAGAGGAGTAGGTGAGAAAGAAGGCAGCACTGACGAACGAAAAATGATCCCCAGCCTTCATCACGAGTGTAGCGTGACCTCATTGAATTGAATTGTGACCTGTGACATGGCCTAAGCGCACGTCACGCAGCGGGACCCGAAACACTCCACCGCTACTTTTGCCTTCTACTCCTGGATGAGCGGCGAAAGCTCTAGTCGGCAGAAACGTGCGGGTGGAAAGAAGACGAAGAAATGTACGGGGACCGCAGGCTACTGCTTTAATGATGCTACCCGGTATGACCGCTTACCTCGCATCATGCTAAACCGCATTCCGCGGTCTTCAGCAACGTCGATCAGAACAATCGTCGCCCGATTCTCAGTCGTGGTTCAATGGTGCGCATCCCTCCGATTTTCCGGTCTCTTACATCAGCGTTTTTCTGTCTCCCGCTCTCACTGAACAAATGGGTCGGACAATGGCGAGCGGCGAAGTCGGAACTATCCTACCAGACCCTGATAAAAACATGACACTGTGGATCCAGGCTCCCGCAATACACCCTCTGTCAAGACTGTCGTAGGTGTAACGATGATGCTGTACGTTGGCAAGGTTGCCTCCTCTAAACCTACTGAGAATCATACTTGTCGGGTTCACTATAGCGCCGACCCCAGTTCGAAGTACACGCCATATGCCGCCATTGATGTTGGTGACCGCCAATGGCCACATCGGCGTATCACCCATCACCCAGTATGGCTCTCCACCGACCTGCGGGACGGAAACCAAGCACTGGCACGCCCGATGACTGCCGACCAGAAGCTGCGCTTCTTCCGCCACCTAGTCAAGTGTAACTTCAAAGAGATCGAGATTGGCTACCCTGCCGCGAGCGACACAGAGTTTGACTTTGTTCGCCGACTGATCGATGGAAATGAAGTACCGGACGACGTCTCGGTTCAGGTCAGGCTCTTGCACCTGCGCGAGTAGTCATACTCTCTGACTGAAATGATGGCGCGTCAATAGGTCATGACGCCCGCCAGGGCAGAGTTGATCCATCGCACCTTCGACGCCATTGCAGGGGCTCATCATGTCATTATCAGCCTCTTTAACTCTACCGCCCCATGCTTCCGCAAGGTGGTCTTTCGGAAGAGCAAGGAAGAGATCATCGAGATGGCCGTTCATCATACGAAGCTGGTACGCCAGCTCGCATTAGAGCACCGCGAACGCTACGGGACACACTTCAGACTTGCCTATGGCGTCGAGGCTTTCTCCCAAACTGAGCCCGAGTATGTCGTGGATATTTGCACCGCTGTGAAGCACGCATGGGGTCTGGCTGGTCCTGGCAAGGATCGCATCATCTACAACCTCCCAAGCACCGTTGAGGTGGCTCCTCCGAATCATTATGCTGACCAAGTATGTTCCCGTTCCCTGGTCTAATGTTGGAAATGACATGACAGAGAAACATAGATTGAATACTTCTGCACGCACATGGTCAATCGAGACGAAATAATGGTCAGTTTACATTGCCACAATGATAGAGGTAGCCAAATTCGTACGATCCATTACATATACTTACCTGGATTGGCGCAGGGACTGCTATCGCAGCGACGGAGCTTGGACTTCTCGCAGGTGCCGATCGTGTTGAAGGCTGTCTCCTCGGAAACGGAGAACGCTCGGGTAACGTAGACCTTGTCGCCGTCGCCCTGAACATGTATACCCAAGGTGTGCCCTGTGAGCTTGACTTCAGCGACCTTCCATCGACTGCCTCGCTGGTCAGCGAGCTCACTGCGCTTTCTGTGCATCCGCGGCACCCATATGCAGGTGAACTCATATTCACTGCGTTCTCGGGCCAGCACCAGGACGGGATCAAGAAAGGGCTCGAGGCGCGCGCATGCGGTGGTGATGGTCGGTGGGAAGTTCCGTACCTACCGCTCGATCCCGCGGACGTCGGTCGGACTTACGAAGCGGTCATCCGTGTCAATTCACAGTCGGGCAAGGGTGGGATTGCTTACGTTGTCCGTAATGAGCTCGGGGTCGACCTTCCTCGCTCAGTACAGCAGGACTTCTACCGCGCGGTACAGAAAAGAGCGGAAAATACGGGCTCGGAGCTCGCCCCGGCGACATCGTCGCTGCCTTCCGCGAGACGTACCAATTTTCCGGGTGCGGACTACAACCTTCCATAACTCTCGTCGAGTTCGCTGTCTCTGAGCTTCCGAAAGGCTCGGACGGTGTCATTTATTTGGGGTTCACATGCCTTGTCTGCATTAACGAAACAACGCACACCATCAACGGTGAAGGCGCGGACCTCGGCACTATTTTCGTCCAGGAGCTCTGTCTGCGGCTTAGCGTGGACT